>CM059190.1:47951752-48089437 GCA_030323885.1 Branchipolynoe longqiensis | reverse complement strand
GTAAGGTAAAGTGTAAATGTCAAAGTCTTGAGTTAAGTCTATCGAAGTTGGCGTCTGATGGTGTAGTCTATCCTTCGCCGAGTTGTTGATTCGGGCGGTTAGACCCAGGCACTCAACCAAATAAAGTGGAGAGTGCCTGGGGGGCCGTGGTGAAGGCCGCCTTAGGGACGTACTGATGGACGGCCGTGGATCTCCAGTTCCTGACGTCGCACACGTCGGCTATCGTGACGCCGGCGCCCACGCATGCCTGGCCAGCGCCCCTCCGAAGGCTGTGAAGGGTGTCTTCGTTGGTGTTTTGGCGGCCTCGGGCGGCCAGGGCCATCCTCAGGGCCCTGGTCAGTGTGCGGGCGTGCAGCGGGGAGCCATCTGGGAGCGGGAAGGCGGGGCCGGGGGGGTCGATGGTGGCATGTCGTCGGTATCGTCGCCAGGCTCGCAGAGGGCAGCAGGCGGTGCCGGGGATCGCCGGGAGCGCGACGGAGTACGCGTCGTCAATCCTTCTGGAGGTCTTGGTGGTCTGGACGCGGACTAGGAGTGCGTTTCCTGCATCCTTTATGTCCTTGCCGGTGAGGGTGTGCTGGGTGCCATGACCCGGTCCGGTGGTGAGAAGGTTACTCTGCCGGAGCATCGTGAAGTAACC
This sequence comes from Branchipolynoe longqiensis, assembly GCA_030323885.1. NCBI lineage: Eukaryota > Metazoa > Annelida > Polychaeta > Phyllodocida > Polynoidae > Branchipolynoe > Branchipolynoe longqiensis. The sequence goes on along the minus strand of CM059190.1, from coordinate 48,088,800 downwards.
GATCAACAGTGCGGCGACCAGTACGTGCGCTCCGGGCCCCGCTCCTCCCAGGTGGTCCACAACGTCCCTCAGGTCTTGGACGGTAAGGGGAGGAGCCTGGCGGGGGACGTGCAGCGAAGCCCTCGTGACACCGCGCTTGATTATAGTGACCGGGTATGCGTCGAACGCCTGAGTGTCGCCTGTCATGAGGGCCACCCAAGTTCGCGCGCCACTCAGGTAGTTGTGTACCGCGCCAGGGGAGCGGGGTCTCCGGGCCAGATGTGACACATAGCCCAGGATGTCGTAGGTGGTTGGCTTCAGCACGGTTGTTGCGCGTCGGGTCAGGTATCTCAGGTAGGTTGTGACCTGTATCGTCTTGTTTCTCCACGTTCCTTCTGCAAGCCCCGCCCTCAGGAGGGCCATGATGTCGTCGTGTCGCTCGTCCGGCTTTCCTGGGAAGAGAGAGGCAAATTTATTCGATCTTTCCAGGGTGTGGGCTGATGTCGAGATGTCTGAGGTCGTGGGTTGTTCGAATTCTGTTGAGACCAAGTCGTCTGCACTCGAGGTCGGCTCTCGCCGCGGCGGTCGTGTCGAAGGGTCTCCTGCTTAGTGCGTCGGCGAGGACTAGGTCCTTTCCGGGCTTGTGAGCGACCTCGACCGTGCAGGACCTCATGGCCGCGAAGCGCCATATCTCCCTGGCGCAGGCACAGAGGGTAGTGTCCCTATACGCACCAGTTTCGAGCACCGTCTGAGAGCTCTGGTTGTCTGTGTTGACTTTGATGACGTAGTTGTGTGCGTCGGGTGGCGTGAGTGCATGGAGTGCCACGACCAGGTTCACCGCCTCGAGAGCGTTGATGTGTAGCCCCAGGGATATATAACTGGGTGTGTATGTTTCAGTCATGAAGCTGGTTTGGGAGTATGCTCCTCCCGCTAGCAGCGAGGAATCGCACTCGATTAACCACTCGGGTTTGTTGGGGGGTCGTAGGAGGACCAGGCCATTAGTTGTGCGGGCGTAGGAGATGAACCAGGAGACGTCCCCCGCCAGCTCAGGCGTCACCCGGTGCTTCCCCTTGTAGGGGGCTGCCCGAAGGGCCGCGAGGATCCGGTTCATGAATCGTCTCGCAGGTCGTACGCAACGGGGGACGTACTGGAGCCGACCGATGAGCCTCTGGAGGTCCTTCCGGGTGGCCAAGGTGGTGTCTTGCCAACGGGCGCACTCCTCGACAATGTCGGCCAGCTTTTCGTCGGGGAACCGTACGGTCATGTCCGTCGTGGATATGCTGTATCCCAGCCATTCGATGGTGGTGGTTGGCGGGGTGCACTTTGCTGGGGACAGCGCCAGGCCCAGGTCTTCCGCGGTGGCCAGCATGTCGAGGTGGGCGGTCTTCGCTTCCCCTTTTGTTGCCGCCACCCCGACGAAGTCGTCAAGGTAGCAAAGTGCAAAGTGGCCCTTCTTCCGTAGGAGGTAGACCACCGCACTTGTGGTTCGGGCACACGCGAGGGAGGAGGTCCGGCAGCCAAATGGGGGCGCCACGTCAAAGTAGGAGTCTCCATCTAGGGTGACTCCCAACAGGGGGACCGAGAGGGGGCAGGTTCGGAGCTGTCGGTACGCTCTGGCGAGGTCCGCGGCCCAGAGGTACGCGCCCCTGCCGAGTCCAATCACCTCCTCTGCGAGGTCCATAATCCCGGGGAGGGTATACGTGGCGGGTCTTCCTTGGTAGAACCCCTTCCGGATCCCAGCATTCACGCTGGCTCCCCTGGGGAAGCTGAGGTCCACGATGACCCTGTGCTCCTGTGTGTTTTTCTTGGGGCGAGTCATCATGGGGCTGGTCTGAGCACAGGGGGCGAAGGGGGGTGAGCGGAAGGGGCCAAGCAGTGCCCCGAAGTGTACCTCCTTGTCGATGTAGTGCCGCACCCAGCGCATGTGGGTGGGGTCCTCCCTGTGGTTCGCTACCACCGGAACAGGCGGGCGGTCCGCCGTGTAGTCGGCGGCCCATCCATACTCAAGGTGGTCGACCATCTGGAGATCATGGTAGTCGACGAGGAGAGCCCTCCACCTGTGGATTTTAAGGGCAGAAGGGACGGGCACCCTGGCCGCTATGTAGTTAGGGAGGCCGGTCGCCCTGACCTGCTCAAAGATGTCGAGGTAGGTCTTGTTTTCCCACTGGCCGGGTACTGCGGCCGGCCAGATTCGCGTCAGGGTGTGCCGGTATGAGAGGGGTGTGTGGGGGGGGTTGTAGAGGGACGCTGGTAAGGTGTGGAGGTCGTCCAAGACCTCGGTCAGGTCTTCGTCAGCCTGGCCGTGTTCGTCCTGGGTGAGGAGATCGTCAGGGGGGGGCCCCCTGTCATGGAGGTCTGTGCTAGTCGTCCTCAGGGTAAGGTGGCCAGAGGGTCTGACCATTGCTAACACGCCGATCGTGGTGTTGTTACTCGTCGGTGCGTGTGGCCTCCCCAGGGCTGGGGTGTGGTCGATCCTTGCTGTGTGGGTCGGCGTCATTTGGGCGATCATTTTTTGGCTCCTGCGTTTTTGTTACTGGTGAGGAGAACAGTTTGTTTGTGGCGTCTGCCGCCTGGCTGCACATTGCACCTCTGGTCAGTGTGTGAGGGAGGTGAGGGGGGGCGTGGGCTTTAGAGGGGGCGGTGTGGTGGGCGTGGTCAATGTTTACATTTCTCTCTGGCCGGTCGTTGGGTGGTGGGTAATCAGGTGGTGTCGGTTTACTTGCTGGGGCTGTTGTTTCTAAAGCGTGGTGGTCTCGGGTGTGGGTGGGTAAGTGGGTGCTGCCGGTTTACTTCCTTGCGTGTTGAAGCAACACTCAGGTGGAGCCTCAGTGGCGGGCGGGTAACTGGGTGTTTCCGGTTTACTTTCGGGTATGCTGTCGTGGAGACCTGGTGGGACCCTTGTGGCTTGCGGGTAACTGGGGGTTACCGGTTTACATTTGGGGAGGGAGGTCGGGGGGGTCGCCCGGGTAAACGGGGGTTTCCGGTTTAGTTAAGGGGATGGGTAACCGAGGGCTTCCGGTGCTCGGGGCGTGAGGGGATTGGCCAAGAAGCTCTTGTGGGTCAGCCAGGCATGGGGCGCCTCGGGGGTATGGCGTTGGGGGGTCGCTGGCGGAGGTGGTAATTAGAGGGTCGGGGTTGGCGAGGGAAGTAAGTGGGTTAACTAGATGGGGGGGGGCAGGTGGGTTGGGGTGGGTTGGGGTCTGAGGTTCTAGTACAAACAGGCGGCGGTAATACGTTACGGGCGTCGTATGGGGGCGAACGGGCGGCAATAATGGCACAGTGCATCTTACTTTTTGGTGTGTAGTGCTGGTCGTCTTTGTCGCCATCATTAACGACCGGGCTCCCCCCGATCCGCACTCCGCCGCTTAATGAAAATCCTGAGGCTGTGCCTCCTCTGCGCTGGCCGCCGCCGCCTTCCTTTCCTGTTGCCTGCGTTTGTTATTACAGTCCATCTCCTTGTGTACATTGGCTTTATGATATTTATTGGCACACCAGCCACACAGGTGTACGAGTCTATCGGGCATTAGGCCGTGGGTAGCCGTGAAGCCGCAGTCACTGCCCCAGTTCCACTTGTGGCACGGTCTACCATCAGTCTCTGTGTTAAAGTCCTGTCGGCGATATTGGTTGGCGGTGGGCGTGGCGGGGGGGTCTTGGCGGGCTGAGGCGCTCGCCTCGTCCATGCGTTGGGCTGGGAGGGGGTATGTGGCAGTGCTCCTCGCCGTCCTCCTAGTGTTGCCAAGTCGTGTACCGGTAAGGCACGCGTCCCGTTGCACATCCTTTATTGCGTGAGTGTCTCTCCAACCTCTCGGGAGTCTGCCGTCCTCAAACATTGAAAATTTTTTTCTGACCAGGCCAGGCACGTGGCCCAGTCCCAGTCCGCCGCCATGTTGGAAATTTGCTCCATGTGATCACGGATCGGTGCAGCCCAGTCCCTCGGCACCGTCGGATCTTTGCACATCCTACTGAGTGCCGAGTAGTATTCGTGCCAGGCACTTTCTCCCAGTCCGACTTTCCCTTTTCTGTCCCCCCGAATAACAAACAAGTGGCGCATTAGCTGTCTCCTACCTCTCCTCCGTGTGTAGTTGTCTCCCGCCATCTGAATGAGACTGTCGATTGCTTCTCTGCTGTCCTGGTCTGGATCGGAAGACTGTGATCTCCTGTCGTATCGACTCCTGCTCGTCTGTGTCCGGTAGCCATCCATGCTCCTTACAGACGCATAGTTTGCTGGTGATCGGGGCCGGTGTCTCCTGTTGGCCGATCTTGAGTCGCTCTTGTTATCCTGTGAGCGTCTCCTCGTGTGGTTATCCGGTGAGCGCCTCGCCTGCTCGTTGTCCGTTGAGCTAGCACTGCGTCATCGTGCCGGGGTTCTCTTGGCAGCCGCTGTGGTCCTCCTCGGATCTTTCCTGCTGGCACTCTCCCCTATAACCATAATGCTAGGGGAGCGCTTCCTCCTGTTGATGTTTTGTTCAACCACTTCCATGCGGTCGATCAGTCCAGAGGTGGCTATCTGTAATTGTTGTGCTAACGTGTCGGCAATCGTTTGCTTTATCTCCTCCATGCGGTCGTGTGGGTTGCCCGGCTGTTCTGCGGGTTGCTCGTCCCGGGCCACGGTGACTTTTTTGTGTGTGGCCGTTTTTTTAACTACCGATCGGGGTCGTCCTCGGGTTCTCGGTGTTCTGGGCGTAGGTGGCGGGGTTACCTCCTCCTCGTCGGTTTCTTCCCTTTGTCTTTTTGTGGCGCGCGGCATCTTGTTATCTTGAAAAATTAGTCTGGAGGTCAGCTCGTGTTGTCCGAGCGGCGTCTTGAGGCTGAGTGCCGGTTGGCGGCAACGGTATGGCATTCTGGGAGGTTCGTGGCTGCTCCGCTAGGGTCGACAGTTGGAGTCCGATGCAATAGGTGGCGCCAGGAGCAGTACAACATGGACAATTGAGCTTACGTGTGCAATTATATCACTAGCTTTCTAGCTATAATAAGCATAAGTGTAAAGTTAGAATTCTATAGATAGAACTAGATTTATAGATAAAACTAGGCGTAGTGTCTAGTTACATTTCTAGATACAGAAATAGCCTTACCGGTTCAATTAGTCTGAGATGTAAATGCACATCCCCAATGTAAACACTATAAAATAAATACAAATTACTTCAAACAAGGGTAAACTGGATTTTAATTTAATACATGTGTGATGGCCCACGGTCTTCCACAATGCCAAGCACTCAAAGGAAGAACGCCAAGATTTAGTACCAGTACGCTTCTTGGTTTATTCCAAAACATATCGACTCTCCGCAGCATCAAGAGTCCACTGACCCACCCCCTAACTCGCCAGGTCCCACGTTGCCTCTATAGGTGGGTGGGGTGTGTGCTAGCCTCACACAGTAGAGGGCAGCCCAGTCGGGACTCTGCCCGGTGGCTAGCGTGCCGCCACCTAGCGCAGTTCAGTGTAACTGCGTAGGTGTGTGGCGTCATGTCTGCCACCACCACGTGGTAGTGGAGCTCATGCACAGATTACTACACTTGTATATTCATTTAGAAAAAGAATATGACAGAAACTCAAAACCATCGGGTTCTGTATCTTTAATACCGACCAGCCGCCTCCCCTAGGACACACAAAGAAAAGTTTGTTTTATTTAACAGCACCTCTAGAGCGCATTGATTTTCATCATCGACTATTGGACATCAAACATAGTGTCATTCTGACATATTTCTTTGGAGGAAGCCTGCTGCCGCCACATAGGCTACTCTTTCCTCTAAGCAGCAAGGGGTCTTTTATATGCACTTTCCCACAGACAAGACAGCACATACCACAGCCTTGGATGAACCAGTTGTGGACCACTGGTTGGAACAGAAAATAGCCCAAACTGAAAATGTGTCTGATGAGCAGGATCAATATGATGACCGACACCATCACAGGTGGACACTCTACCAGCTGAGCGACGTCCCACTCCCCCCAGCATGCTGTAAAGATGTGCAGACATTTAACAAGGAGACTAATCACACCCATCACCACGCCGCTAATTGCTCATTACCCAGAAGCCAGGTTACTGTCACACTGCACACAGTAATGAAGAAATATATATATATATATATATATATATATATATACATATATATATATATGTGTAAGAATTGCACGGCAACACAGTATTGGTGGGTACATTATTTATTTACAGGAAGTGAATAGTAGAGAACAGTAATGCACCTGGCTGGGCCTCAAATGCCCTACCTAAAATGAAGAAAAAAGTTTGAAGGAGTGTGGAGGCTCTGGCTGACAGGGTCAGACTGGGCCAATATCAACAACAGGTGTAGGGAGGCTCCTGCCCCACCTGGTGGTTGTGGATGGCACTATACTGTGAGCCCCCCAGGAGCCCCCAGGAGCCCCTGGGTGGCAGCACCGTGCAACTCGGTTTCATCCGCATATACGTTGTATATACGTGGGTGTAAGAATTGCATGGCAACACAGTATTGGTTGTACAGTATTGGTTGTAAGGCTATTTCTGTATCTCATAATGTATAAGTGTATTAACGCTTGTTTTCAACACTGGAGAGCACTGGCCCAATTTGATTCAAAGCTTTAGAATTTAGTTTTAGTAATAATTTAGATTTTCTTGCTTCTTGTTTATGGCTTGTAGATTGCAAACAGTCCAACATCCTGATTTACTGTACTTTACACAACTTTGATGAGCACTTAGAAGTTGTTTCTTTTGTTACATGGAAGATCCTTTATTTTATGGTTTATGCGGTATATTCGGTGTATTTAGTTTGTATATATATACACATATACATGTATATATATATACATATATATATATATATATATATATATATAAATCAAATCTTTGCCTCAGTACAATAAGGAGACAAACAAATGTCAGTGCGCGAGTGACAGTATTCACGGCACTGGTAGCGGTGGGGGGTGGTGGCGCCACCTGTCCCACTGTGAACAATATAGGGAATCTTCCCTTACATGGCTTTATACTCGCATAACTTTTATACATCACATATATATATATATATCACTGACTAAATGATGAATTGGGTTGAGTGAGACCTTACTATTATTCTGGACCTTTTTACGAAAGTGAAACAATAAGACATTTTAGCCTTTTTGAGGACAGCTGGTCTAAACCACCTCATATAGTTTATTAAACCAATTTTCATCAATTAATACATTCATGTATTTTATTTACATTGACCACTAATTATATGATTGTGAGTTTTTAAAACTCATTAGTGCCTATTGACAAATACTTGATTGTATGCTTTTACATAATACATAAAGGCGATGGTTGAATACAAAACAAACAATTCTTGCTGTTAATATAGCCTTTGCTGCCGACACGGCGTAAAGAAACCACCAATCAATCAATCACCACTATTCTGATGTCATTACTGGGCACAGGGAAACACTGGTACCCACACCGCCAAGCTCTGGTCACAGCTCCCTGTACCACAACCTGCTCATACCATAACCACCGCCCAGTGGCAGACACCACCAGCCAGTCACTCTCCACCACTCACTACCGCCATGTTCAACTCACACCCTGACCAGCACATTGTCAGCACTCTCTCACACTGCAATACATGACGTGATTCAGCCAGTTTGTCACCAGCCACTAACCGGATGCTACTTTAATTCTCACTGACAGTGCACATCATCCTACTTTTTCAGGCTGTGAGACATATTCAGTCAACAACTTTTGAAGTATTACACTGGCGGGCGTGTGTGATGAGGTGTATCCTGACATTGGATTAAATTAATTGTGTCTTCCGCAAACTTATGTTTGTGTATCTGTGTGCCTGACAAGCAATGTGCCAACACTTCTGGTGTGATGCATAGCGACTGGTGTTGTCGTTTATATTACAGGAAGATGTTGGTTTGTTGTTGGAGTTTTACGCCCTGGTAATATCTAAGGTCATATCAGGACGGGTACCGACTTGTGACAGTGTGCAATCATGGTGACTTTATATTGCTGCCCCATTGCGAAATCAGACCACCGGTACCATGACCTGATGTTCCAACTAGGTCACCTTATCCTGACACTGAGCTAACCAGTCCTTGCCCTATCCTATTAATGGCGAGTGCCTGACTAGGAATCAACAAGTATCAATTTTATAAGTCATTGGTTTACCTCGACCAGGAACCGAAATCCCGACCTTCCACATGCGAGGCCATGCTCTATGAATTCGACCATTTTTCACCGAATAAGTGATTAATAAGATCAACGATCCCTGTGTAAAAAATCCCCAATAAAAGCACATTGGGAATGTGAACTGGTCTATAAGGGATTACAAATGTTATATAAATGTAAATGATATATAGGGCCAGGGGCATTAATATATTGTGTAGTGCTGGTGATCCTTTACCTAGATTAAACAGACATTGTGTATTCTATAGATAGTGTGAGAGCGGCACTACTGTTAGTGTGAAAGGGCCTTAGGAGCTGTACTCACAACCCCCTTCCCCCCAACTGTTAGTCACCGATCACCAGACACAACAGGGTGGGTGAGGCCAAAACAACCAAGGCATGGATACTAGAATGCTTACTGTTGATTGGTGAACATACAAATGCTGACTGTTCATTGGAGGATCTGGTCATGTGACAGGCCATCTTGAATCTAGAAATCACTATATAATAATAAACCTGAGGGTGCAAGCTCTCTGTCTTCCTGCACACTTTATACTCTGCCTTTCTTATACTTGCCTGTAGTGATTTCCTATTAGCCTGCCTACACAACTACAACCGCCAGACGATGACTTTACACCTGGCTCTGTGACGATCGCTGAGAAGTCTTGTGATGCTGGTTGTTATTCTCGGTGGGTGACACAGATCTAGCCTATTGGACTGGTGTTTTACAACATGGCCAAGGTGGGTAATTAGAGTTGCTCGGCATATTTGATTAATCAACTCGGGTAACCCGAACCACTTTTTGGCGTGTGCGCTCATCCTACAGACTCGGGTTGAATAATCAAATACGCTTCTCCATGCTCTGGGTGGAAAAAATGGTGGCTTAATCCAAAACTTTTTTTTTTTTAAATAACCGATATAACTACAGCAAAATAGGATTTAAAGCATTTTATGATTGCATAGTTTGGTTATATTTCCATTTAATTAATCTGGGTTATTAAGAAAAAAACACATGTACCCCAAGGGTCAGTCCTGGGGGCCACTTCTCTTCGTCATATATATTAACAATCTAAACAACTGGCTAGAAATTGAAAACATCCAACTATATGCAGATGATACAGTGGTATATGCCGCAGGCAAAACAACCAAAGAAATAGAAACGAAACTGAATCTAACACTAAAAAAACTAATCGAGTGGTGCCAACTAAATAGGATAACGCTAAACAACAGCAAGTCAAAAACAGTACTATTTGGTACCAGGCTAACGAGTAACAATAAAATAAAGTGTCTTCTGGGAAACACCATACTGGAACAAGTAGACAACTACCGATATCTGGGAGTGGATCTAGACAGACACCTAAATTATGACCCCTGCATAACAAATACTATCAAAAAAGTAAACAATAAAATATGGCTGCTGGCTAAACTGAGATACTACATGACTGAAAACATGGCAATTAAAATATATAAAGGCATGATCCTCCCCTACTTTGACTATGGCGATGTAGTATACATGGGAGGAAATACAAAACTATTAAACAAACTACAGGTGCTACAAAATAGAGCCCTCAAAGTATGCCTTCAGGTGCACAAAATATATCCCACAATCGAATTATACAAAAAATGCAATGCAACACTACTAACGAGTAGAAGGGAAACACACCTCAAAATACTAGCACATCATTTCACCACAAAACCAGGCTGCACAGCAACCCCCCATAGTGATACCAGGCAAATAGCGGCCCCAGTGCTACTAACAGCAATAAGTAACACCAAAATTGATGAGGGAAGTGCACTGGCCATGGCGGCACATGCCTGGAATAATCAACCCACACAACAATGGGCAATCAAAAGCCTGGACCACTATAAAAGGTCCTTAAAGAAAACATAATGCACAACCACCTACTGAAGGAACAATATCTCACCTGACCGTGGGCGCAGTCACTGCTTGCTGTGTTCTGGCACAAAAAGCAAAAGACAGGCCAGAAAAGATGGTAGATATTACAAATATGAAAACTAGCCATACAAAGTACGAAGGAAGTCGAAATGGCTATCACCATAGGGCGCAGTCCGTCTGGGTATGTGTACTGGCACAAACCAAAGCAGAACCAGGCAGGCCACGGTCATGCATCCGATTCACCCTGAAATACAAAATGGCTAACCATACAACACAACAATTACAACCAGTCACAGTCCTGAAGGGTCCAGGTGTGTTCTGGCACACTGGTGTACAGGGCATGGGTGAAAGGATGCTGTGACAAACCACAATGGGATGGGATCCTCTCCCGCAGGCCTGTATGTTATCTGTGTAGATGTACATAGTAGGCTAAGTTATCATATAGAGGTTAGGAAAAAACTTTGAAAATTCAAAAAAACTAATATAGAAACTACTAACACCCAAAACTGCAAAAGGTTGGCCCAAGAAAGATCAGGTAAAGACTCCTGAGTTCGGGACCAGACCAATCCAGTATCACAGCTGTCCAGCGTTGAAAACAAGCACCCTCACGGGAGCTTACACGTTATGGGCAGAATAAAAAACTTGTCACCCCAAAAAAAAAAAAATGTAGGACTGGTACTGGTAGCTGTTATCCTACAGGATGGTACCAGTGCAAATGTGACCTCATCGTTCCGCGCCACCCCCAGCCAAGACGTGGGTTACTGGGGTCGGGACTTTTTGCACACACCATGTGTATTTGTCGACTCTACTCGCTGTGTTCTATTTGAAATCCTAGCAACTCCCGTGACCCGAGTCGCCCGGGTCGTCATAATTGAATACGGCCCAGGGTAATAATGGATTGTGAAAAGGCTCCAAATTTACTGTTAATCTATTCAAAATAGGCTTTCTAATACTCACCTTTGGAATGACATAGCAGCGAATCCATTCTTTATAGCTTTTCTCTATAATTTGCAATCCGTGAGTCTAAACGGGTTTCAGGTCAGTTTTATGAAGAATGGCTAGCTGTACCATTTAAATATTCCATGGCCTACAGCACTCAAACAGCTGAGGATGGTCAAGATGGCTGCTTGACACCCGCTACTAATCACAGCTTGACCAGATTGGCTATCAATCTAGATTAAGTGCCAAATACCTCATAGGGACTATGAGTTATATCAAGCCGATGACAAAAGTAAGGCTTGTTTTATTTAACAATGCCTCTAGAGCACATTACTTTTCATCATCAGCTATTGGACATAACAAATATGGTGATTCTGACATATTTCTTTGGAGGAAACCCGCTGCCGCCAGATTGGCTACTTTTTCCGATAAGCAACAAGGGTCTCTTTTAATATATGCACTTTCCCACAGTCAGGATAGGACATACCACAGCCTTTGATGAACCAGTTGTGGACCGCTGGTTGGTCAAGCGGATACAAGCCATGAATACTGAATTCACTCATGATAATTATGAATAAGTAGGTAGAATAAGTAGAGTTCAGGCTTTCCATGCGGAAGGTGAGATCCAATCCAATGACTTGCAAAATTGATACATGTCGCTACCTAGCCTGGTAGACCAGACGGGATGGCTGAATGAGTTAGAGCGTCCGTCTCCCGTGCTGGTAGATCGCGGGGTCGTGGTTTCGAACCCTGGTTGAGTCAAACCAATGACTTAAAAATGTATACTTGTCACTTCCTAGCCAGGCGCTCGGCATTAATAGGATAGGGCAGAGACTGGTTCGCTCAGTGTCTGGATAATCTGACTGAGTGGGATATCAGGTCATGGTGCCAGTGGCATGGTTTCCCAGTGGGACAGCACTAAAAAGTTGCCATGAGTGCGCACTGTCACAAGTCGGTACCCGTCCTGATATTACCTTAGATGTTGCTAGGATGTAAAACAACAAAAATAAACAAACCTAGCCTGGTGCCCAGCATTAATAGGATATGACAAGGAATGGTCAGCTCAGTATTAATATAATGTGACTGTTTAGATATCGCCAATTGTTTGTTTGTTGTTGTTTTACGTCCTAGCAACATCTAAGGTCATTTCAGGACGGGTACCGACTTGTGACAGTGCGCACTCATGGTGACTTTCATGGTGCCAGTGGCTTCGTCTCCCAATTGGGCCAGCACTATAAGGTCGTCATGAGGACGCACTGTCACAAATGGGTACCCGTCCTGATACGACCTTAGATGTTGCTAGGGCATAAAACAACAGCAAATAAACATCCTGTTGTTGTCCTTTTAACATTTGAACCAATGCTATCGCCTAGGCTGCTATTGTTATTTTAAGTTTAATTAGCCAGTCTGGCATGCTCACAACATTTAAACTACAAACACCTCTGAAACCTCCTCCATCCCCCAAAGGCATGTCCATCGATGTCCTGCTCCATAGGTAATCACTGAAGAAACGCAATAGCATTATAATGCAGGTGTCGGCTGTTTTGTGCTGGAAGCATTTTGTTAACGTGTTGAACAGTATGTAAGAAATAACCAGCGGGTGCTGGGGCCTGAGGGGCTGAACTTCTTGGTGGTGTTGCCAATTATTCACTGAGCTACACGATGGTGGATGCACTGAGTAGCGAACAACTTATTTGTCTCTCTCTCCTCGTATCCCTTCTCTATACGTCCCTTCCCCTTCACTGTCATCCCGTCCCCTCCCCCTCGCCTCTCATCCCCTCCCCTCCCTTCACTTCCCTTCCCCTCCCTTCTCCCCCCCTTCCCTCTCTCTCCCCTCTCTTCTCCCCTCCCCGTCCCTCTCCCTCCCATCTCTTCTCCCCTCCCTTTTCCTCTCCCCTCCCTTCTCCTATCCTATCCTCTCCTTTTCTCTCCCATCCCCTCTCCTCTCCTCTCTTCCCCTCTTATCCCCTCTCTTCCGCTCTCTTCCGCTCTCTTCCTCTCCCCTTCCCTCACTCTCATCCCTCCCCTCTCCCCTCCCCTCTCCCCTCTCCTCTCCCTCCACTCTCTTCCCCTCCCCTCCCTCATTCCTTCCGTCTCCTTCTCCTCTCCTTCCTCCTCCCTCTCCTCTCCTCTCCCCTCCTATTGACCTCCCTTCCCCCCTCCTTTTCCTCCCCTTTAACCCCTCACACCCTCTCCTCCTCTGTTGCTCTCCCGTCCTCTCCTCTCCATCCTCTCCTATCCCATCCTGTCCTTCTCTTCCCTCCCCTTCCCCCTCTCCTCCCTCCTCTCCCCCCTCTCCTCCCTCTCCTCCCTCCCTCCCTCCCCTCTCCCCCTCTCCTCTCTCTCCGCTCCCCCCCCCCCCCCCCCCCTTCATCCCTTTCTTCCAATACCACCATCCCTCTCCCTCTATTTATTATGCGAAAATGCAATATGAATGCCGGTCTATTTACAAGCAGGTCGGGTGTCCATGCTTTCCCCGCCTCTCCAACCCCCTGTCCGTTCGTAAACCCTCCCAGGGGCGGGCAGCGTCAACACAGGAAGTCGGGGAGTCGGCGCATTGCCTGACTGACACACGAACGCGCCCGGGCACGCTTGTAGTTGGTTGGTTGTTGGAGTTTTATGTCCTGGCAACATCTAAGGTCATATCAGGATGGGAACCGACTTGTGACAGTTTGCATTCATGGCAACTTTATTGTGCTGCCCCACTGGGAGATCAGGCCACCAGCACCATCACCTAATATATCCCACTCAGTCACATTATCCTGACACTGAGCCAAACCAGTTATTTCCAGATCCTAATAATGCCAAGCACCTGATGAGGAAGCGACACGTATCAATTTTTTAAGTCATTGGTTTGACTATGGTTTGAATCCCATGATCCACTAACGGATGCTCAACTCATTCGGCTGTCCCGTCTGGTCCCCGGGCATGCGTGTAGTGATGGCTGCCTGCTATATTACACAGCCCACTCCCCACCGTACCCCGCCATGCCATCTTGCAGTCTACTGAACACAAGACTGTTTGAGTGAACATTGTGGCTTGCTGCAGTAAGGTGCAATACGTCAATTTGTAAAAAAACGATTTCAAAATTCAATGTAATACCGCCGATCGCCGTTTTATAAAGTGTCACAACTTCCTTTATAATTGTCACAGGATATTGATTTAGGTATCATTAGAAAGGTCCGTTCAATACCTTTGCAATGATATATTTTATGTTGGAGTCTGTTGATTTTGAATTTGTGTGTGGGCTATATTTGCATGTGGTTTCACCAAGTTCCCCCATAGTAAAGTGTCCAGGAATTAAGACAAAAGAGTGAAATGAAAACCATCATAACTATTTTATTGACAATGCTATAGAGCTAAAAAAAAAGGTGTATTCAACTCAGAATTTGAAGGACTTCAATTCTGTACTATTTATGGTGTTCGAGACCTGTTTTAAAATTTGTGTGTGTGGTCCCTACACAAGTGCCTATTAGGAATAAATATGCAGTTGTCGACAAACTGAAGGGTGGCTGATGGAGGGGGTTGGGAGTGTGTGTGTATGTGCGTGTATGTGTGTGTTTGTGTGTATGTATGTGTGTATGTGTGTGTATGTGTGTGTTTAGGGCCTGGACTGCCCGGCTTGTGCATTTTAGAGAAACAGTGGGGGGGGGGGGGAATCAATGGGCTGTTGTTCGTAGGTTGGCAAGTTGGCAGGTTGGCAAGGGGGTGAACCCTACCTTAAGATCTATGCGAACAGACCCGGTGTGTATGGCTGTGGGTGTGGGTAGGTGTGGGTGGGTGTGAGGGTTGGGGATGGGTTGGAGTGGGTGGGAGTGGGTTGGAGGTGGGATTGGTATTGGGCCGAGGAGGTTGTGGTATGTGTGTGTGGTGGAAGATACGGTGTGTGGGGTGTGTGCCGGGATGTATGGTGTGTGGGGTGTGTGGGCTGTGTGGGGTGTGGCGGGATATACGGTGTGTGGGTGTGTGGGGTGTGTGGCCGGATGTACGGTGTGTGGGGTGTATGGGGTGTGTGGCTGGATATATGGTGTGTGGGGTTTGTGGCGGGATATACGGTGTGTGGGGTGTGTGGCAGGATGTACAGTGTGTGGGGTGTGTAGGGTGTGTGGGGTGTGTGGCGGGATATACAGTGTGTGGGTGTGTGGGGTGTGTGGCGGGATGTACGGTGTGTGGGGTGTATGGGGTGTGTGGCAGGATATATGGTGTGTGGGGTTTGTGGCGGGATATACGGTGTGTGGGGTGTGTGGCAGGATGTACAGTGTGTGGGGTGTGTAGGGTGTGTGTGGTGTGTGGCGGGATATACGGTGTGTGGGGTGTGTGGCGGGATGTACGGTGTGTGGGGTGTATGGGGTGTGTGGCAGGATATATGGTGTGTGGGTGTGTGGCGGGATATACGTGTTGGGGTGTGGGCAGGATGTACGTGGTGTGGGGTGTGTGGGTGTGTGGGGTGTGTGGCGGGATATACGGTGTGTGGGGTGTGTGGCGGGATGTACGGTGTGTGGGGTGTATGGGATGTGTGGCGGGATGTGTGGGTGTGTGGGGTGTGTGCAGGGATATACGGTGTGCGGGGCATGTGGCGGGAGGTAAGGTGTGTGGGGTGTGTGGGGTGTGTGGTGGGATGTACGGTGTGTGGGGTGTGTGGTGGGATGTACGGTGTGTGGGGTGTGTGGTGGGATGTACGGTGTGTGGGTTGTGTGGGGTGTGTGGAGCGCTATTATCATGTGTGTGACGTACTATTCAATACCTGACCGGACGCGGTGGCCGAATTGGTAGAGTGCAGGCCTCTCATGCGGAAGGTCGGGAGTTCGAATCCCATCCGAGTCAAACCAATTATAATATGTTGAGAACTCAGCCGTCTGAGCCGCAAGATACCACTTACTCTTCCCAGGTGCATTCTGACAACTGTCTGTCAGTTCACACCTGATGCCCCTCTCCAACAAACTAATAAGCAAGAAAGGGAAGACAAGTCACGCAAGATTGACAGTGAAGAAGTTGTGCTTTATTGGCATCAACTCATGTTCACCTACTAGCAACCTATCACACTCACTCCTGACCTACCGTCCACACAGATCCTCATTACTCTCGTTAGTATGTATATGAATCAGTGCCTACAACCCATTGAACCGGAGTCCGATGGTTGTTGTGTGTACAACCAGCGGGGTTGTGTCAATCTTGCGTGACTTGTCTTCCTTTCTTCCTTATTAGGTGTTGAGAGTAATTACAGGTGGGGACTGACAGACAGTTGTCAGAACACCCCTGTGGAGCATAGAAATGTTTGGAGTTAAGACGGCTGAGTCCCGACATATTACACTTAGATGTTGCCAGGATGTAAAGCTCCAATGACCAACCCAAACCAAATTGATCTGTCCCCCCCTGGATGCTATAATAAGCAAAGGTGCAATAACTGTTTAACATTTACCTGAAACTGGAAAGTATTGTATATCCACGTTTGTTATTTGACAATATTATGGTAAATGAGACGGGATGGCCGAATGAGTTTGAGCGTCTGTCTCACGTGTTGGTAGAGCGTGGGGTCGTGGGGTTGAATCCTGGTCGAGTCAAACCAATGACTTAAAAATTGATACTTGTCACTTCTTTGCCAGGCGCTCAGCATTATTAGGATAGGGCAAGGAGCAGTGGAATGAGTAAGACCAGTCGTCCACAATTGAAATTTCCCTTGCTTAATCAAATAATCTACCAACAAAAACCAACAAAAAAACAACAAAAAAGTCATTGTAGTAGTCTACACTAACCTCTCAGGCAAGGATCCGTATAGACAGGTAGGCGCGGGTAGTGTGGTGACATGAGGGAGCCTAGATGGTGTAGTCAGGTTAGGGAAACACCTGAATTGAGAGTCTGTTAGTACAATCGGTTCCATTGATGTAATCCAGTATGGGATGAATCCAAGCATCAGTTCCGTTGGTGTAAAATTCAGTATGGCATAACTCCAAGCACATATCCAATTTGTATGGAGGCAGGGGGTGATGTGAGAGTGTAGAGGCCCAGGGGATTGCGTAATACCCCCCCCCCCCTCCCCCCGCCCCGTCCCCTCACCCACTCACACATTGCTGGTGGGATGGGTGTGTGCAAAGACCCTATAATACTAAGACTGCTCACTCCCTATCTCTCCCATGGTAATGTCAATTTCGCAGTGCCACCTTGTGGTGGGTTTGATCAGCCCAGCTGCTGGTTGGTGTTTCACATGTAAACACATACAATTATATTATACATGAGATAGGTAAGTATGAATACACATCAATATGAAATGGCTATGAACAAATACACATCATCATCAGCATCATCATCAGCATTACCATCATCTCACATCTTTCACATTCATATATACATTTATACATATAATAGCATGATGATAACACCTGTTTAACCAAGAGAACAGCCAGTACACCAAGTGGTGGGTTTGATCATTTTGATTACACAGTACATGCTGAGGGAGCTGTCTTACTATTATAGGGTCTTTGGTGTGAGGGGGTAGGGAGTGATGACCTAGTTTAGGGTTGCTCTGTGGAACAGTTAGTTACCACAGCTAAGTTACTCCCGGTTTGACACACCACAACTATTCCCTTGACAGAATATTTTATTTAACCTATTCGGTGATATACATATATATAAACTTGCCCTTCTGCAGACAGTGAATTATTTTGAGCATGCATACCATAACAAATTAAATGAAGATGAGCATGATGCATATGAACAAAGTGCAAATGCTAAAATAATAGCATATGAGAATATATATAATGTTGGTAGCATCTGCTCGGGTGTCAGCTTGCTCTATGATATATATTATACTAATAACTGTGTTGATGGTTAAGTTGTTTAGTTATTAATTTACTGGTTATATGACATATGTAAATATATATGCTGTATAAGCCATTATACGAGTATAATAAGGCCAGAAGCTTCCATCCTCTCCCTAGCCTATCTTGAAAAATATTTTGTGATTTATAGATATACAGTAAAACCTCTCTAAATCGGGCGACCTTGTGACCGACTTTAAGTGGTCGATTGAGGGAGGTGGTTGGTTCATGGAGTTAGAATATGGTTACAATGGTATTGTTGGGACCCAAATAAAGCGATCGATATAGGGGAGTGGTCGATCTGTGGTGGTGATCGGCTAGGGAGGCTTTACTATATATGTATACAAATGTGTCAATATGAAGATATATATCCTTTCTATTTATCTATCTATAAATGTATGTATATAGATATGAATATATACACATATCCGGTGGTATATAGGTATAAATATATTTGTTTTAATTTCATCATCATCTGTCGGTTGCGATGCGACAAAGACTGCTTTCATTACTTGACTGCCGCTCTCCATACATTTCAGGAAAGCTGCCTGCAAAAGTGTTGAAGTGCTGCTGGCTTTTGCAAGTTACCAGTGGCACTCTCTCAGGGAGTAAATAGAGGTTTCACACCGGCAAGAACATGTCAAGACAGGCGCAAAACTATTTGTCCCTGCAGTGGCTGGTCGGGTGATGTTGGGAGTTGCATTTGTTTTAATTTACCAGACCATAATTCTCTTATTGTGACATATATTATGGTAACCCCTTCCCTTCCCTTCCCCTCCCCTACTCTTCCACCCGCTCCTCTACCTACTCAGCCCAGTAACTCCAATTTCCTTCCTCTCCCCCCCGGTCCCCCACTCGCTCTTCTGATTCCAGTCAGGACATGCTCTGATGGAAGCAGGTTCATCCAGCTGGTAAGAGTCATCTGCCCTCCCCGCCCCCTCCCCCGTATCCAATCACTGTGAGTGGGCGTGTATGTGTGTGTGTGTGTGGGGGGGGGGGGTAGATGGCCGTATGGGTGTGCACACTCCCAGAAAAAAACGACCACCCTGTGTGGGGAGTGGGTCGGTGGAGGGGTGTGTGTATGGTGGGGAGGCTAGAAGCTGGTGTCATTGTCTGTATATTTGTGTGTGTGTGTGTGTTAGAGGGGAGTGGGTAAGAACTTCCATTGGTTAGAGATGTAATATAATCGGATGCCTTGGCATCCGATTCAGTGTTCATTCTACCCTTGCTGGCAACCAAACAGGATGGGCGAATGAATTAGAGCGTCCATCTCCCGTGTTGGTAGACCATTGGATCGTGTGTTCGAACCCTTGTCGATTCAAACCAATGACATAAAAATTTACCCTTGTCGCTTCCTAGCCTGGAATTTGGCATTATTAGGATAGGGCAAGGGCTGGTTGGCTCAGTGTCAGGATAATGTGACTGAGTGGGCTATTGAGTCGTGGTGCTGGCAGCCTGGTCTCCCAGTGGGGCAGCACTATAAAAGTCAGCATGAGTGCGCACTGTCACCAGTTGGTACCCATCCTTTTTTTCTTCTTTTTTTTTTGATGGGGTGTTTATTCTTTCCATAACATATAAGCCTGGACAGTTTTTGTGTTGTTTTCTTATAGTTTGTTTATGGTTAGTAAATCTATATTAGTTTTTTCTTTTCTTTTCTTGACAATTGTTTTCCTTCTACTCTTATCCCTAGACTGGCCTACTCTATTTACATATTATAGGCTTGTACGCAATAGATGGTTGGTATGTGTTTGGTGTGTGGTTTTGTTGATATAACTTTAGATGTTGCTCGGGTGTAAATCCACAACAAACAAAAAACTACATTTTACGTTTGCATTTGTGTGTGTGTATGCAGAGACGGGTGTGAGGGGGGTATGTGTGTATGGGGGGAGGGCGAGATGTTGGTGTCAGTGTCAGTGTGCGTGGATTGAGAGGCTGGGGGTGTGGGAGTACTGGGGGGGCAGGGAGTGCGGGGGGTGGAGCAGGAGAACACCAAGGTCCACTTCAGGCTTCTTCTGATAACCCCCCCCCACACACACCCACACACACACTGCTCCTACTGATTGTGTGTCAGGGGTGGCCATCACACGTGTTCCCAGTGCTTTGACCCTCCACACACACACTCCTACCAGGGTGGGTGTGGGGGTAGCTGCAGGCTTGCCGGCTAAGATGTAAACACAAGCTATGCACGAAAATACATACATATACATAAATATAGATGTTTGTATGTATGAATGTATATATGTATGTATGTATGCATCCATGTATGTGTATGCATTCATGTGCACCCTGCTTCCATCATTCACTAGCAAATTGTCCTGAAATAAAATATCACTTCCAACATGTGTGTTCTTCAACCCTCTCATCTGTGCTAACTTACATGGCGGTCGGTGCTGTCTTATTTAGTAACCATCGTAGCCCCCTCCCACCCTTGTTTGCAAGCAGAGGGGGGTGGGGGGGTCTCTGTTGCTCGCCAGCGTACAATGCATCTGTGTGTGTGTTCAGGGGATAGGGAGAGGTTGTGGTGGGGGTGGGGGATGGGGAAAGGAGGATGCGCTCAGGTCCGGTCCGGGAGGGTTGACCAGGGGCTCAGTGACAGACACACAGCACATAATGCACACACACTCATTCTAGGCAATACCCTGAGGCAGCAATTGCCACATATAAAGGGTATTTTGCTAATACACAATCAGAAGATCATCTAGCTAATCATATGAATATAAAACCAGCAGATGCTTTCTTTAATGATATAAATATTATTTGCCAGTCGACCAAAACCACCGTGATATGAGATTTAATACATACAAATCTTGTTTTAATTTAAATTCAATCCTTAATTACTCTCAAATGAAACACCAAATGTAGCTGATAGTCACTTAATTGGTGAAGCAGGTTTGTCTTTTTCTATTGATATAAATATGTATTGCCAGTTGAAACAGGTTCACGGGATATAGCTGATAACACATTTTCCTATGGTAAAGCCTACCAATTAACATACTGGATTACATCAATCGAACCAATTGTACCAACATACTCTCAATTCAGGTGTTTCCCCAACCTGGTAATGGTTAGCACACTGGCCCGGACTGCAAAGAGATTTGGGTTCGAGTCGTCCCGCTCTAGGCACAATATTTCCCATCTTCATCACCCCCCTCCCCCCCCCCCCCATAACAGTGAGTTATCTAGCATGTTTGCATGTTGTGTGAACCCGATTATGCGCAGGTGTGTGTGGGAGTGGGTGAACATTAGATCTGGTGAGAAGGGTAGTTCAGTGAAGACTGACTTTCTTAAGCCGTGTATCCATGGACTGTTCCCTTGTTGTATGTGTTTCCTTGTTCCGTGTTCCCTTGTGACCTTGTGACGCACCACACAGACAATGAACCTTGTGTTTTGCTTAGTGGCCTTTCCCATAGGTTGGACCCAGAGACCGTATGTCCTTGTGCGCGGCACATCTGACATACTGACCGGGAACGTAGAGAATCAACATGTTCATTGTCTGTGTGCCGCCCTCACAAGGTCTCAAGCGAACACAGAAGATCACACACCACAAGAGAGAAGTCTATGGATACACATACTTATATATAGTGGGATGAGTAGTCGGAGTGGTGAGTGGTGAGTAATGAGTGGCACACACTGATTGGCTGACTTTGACTTATGATTGGTAGTGAGTGGGAGCCAATTGGGGAGGGCCAGGCCTGATGTCGGTGTGAGTGACAGACCCGGAGTGGAGAGGGTTGCCTTTGCTATGCTCCACACATACCAGTAATGACAGCCAATGAATGCACCTCACTCATTCTGCCCAAGGTGACCTTACTATAGAAAAGGTTCTATCTGACAAAGTGACCGAATTTGTGTTGTGGATGTAAAAATGTTCTATCTACAAAAGGCTCTCATGCAGTTAGTTACACAACTGTTTCTCAACTGGTATTTTTCGCTGAGATATATTAAAAATAGTATTGTTCTATCTGATTGGCTATCATGCAGTTACACAGCTTCAGTCCTCATTATCTCGAAAGCACCATTTTGTCAGATAGAACCGTTTTATACTAATTATAGTAAGGTCACGCCCATGTGGCATCACAGTAGTACAAGGGCTGTTGGTGGCCCGTGTAGAACGGACCAGTATGACGGATGGTGGTTGTTTGTTAGAGTTTTATGTCCTGGCAACATCTAAGGTCATGTCACTATGGGTTCCGACTGTGACACTGCGCACATCTAGCGACTTTATAGTGCTGGTTGTGATGCTGGTTGTGATGCTGGTCATGGCGCTGGTCGTGGGGCTGGGTTGTGGCGCTGGTTGTGGCATTGGTTGTGGTGCTGGTTGTGATGCTGGTTGTGACACTGGTTGTGGTGCTGGTTTTGGCACTGGTTGTGGCGCTGGTTGGGGTGCTGGTTGTGGCGCTGGTTGTGATGTTGGTTGTGGCATTGGTTTTGGCGCTGGTCGTGGTGGTGGTAGTGATGCTGGTAGTGACGCTGGTCATGGCACTGGTCGTGGTGCTGGTTGTGACACTAGTTGTGATGCTGGTTGTGGTGCTGGTTGTGGTGCTGGATGTGGCGCTGGTTGTGGCGCTGGTTGTGGCAGTGGTTTTGGCGCTGGTCGTGGTGCTGGTAGTGACACTGGTCATGGCACTGGTCATGGTGCTGGTTGTGACACTAGTTGTGATGCTGGTTGTGGCGCTGGTTAAGGCGCTGGTTGTGGTGCTGGTTTTGTGCTTGTTGTGATGCTGGTTGTCGCGCTGGTTGTGGTGCTGGTTGTGATGCTAGTTGTGGTGCTGGTTATGATGCTGGTTGTGGCGCTGGTTGTGGTGCTGGTTGTGGTACTGGTTGTGGCACTGGTTATGGTACTAGTTGTGATGCTGGTTGTGGCACTGGTTGTGATGCTGGTTGTGACACTGGTTGTGGCACTGGTTGTGCCGCTGTTTGTGGCTCTGGTTGTGGCGCTGGTTGTGGTGCGGGTTGTGGCATTGGTTGTGGCGCTGGTTGTGATGCTAGTTGTGATGCTGGTTGTGATGTTGGTTGTTGGGCTGGTTGTGCCGCTGGTTGTGGCATGGTTGTGGTACTGGTTGTGACGATGATTGTGGCACTGGTTGTGGCCCTGGGTGTGGTGCTGGTTGTGGCATTGGTTGTGATGCTATTTGTGGTGCTGGTTGTGACGCTGGTTGTGGGGCTGGTCGTGATGCTGGTTGTGGCGCTGGTTGTGATGCTGGTCGTGATGCTGGTTGTGAAGCTGGTTGTGATGCTGGTTGTGGCACTGGTTGTGATGCTGGTTGTGGCACTGCTTGTGGCACTGGTTATGGGACTGGATGTGGTGCTGATTGTGGCACTGATTGTGGCACTGGTTGTGGCACTGGTTGTGGTGCTGGTTGTGGCTCTGGTTGTGGCACTAGTTGTGGCACTGGTTGTGGTGCTGGTTTTGGCACTGGTAGTGGCACTGGTTGTGATGCTGGTTGTGATGCTTATTGTGGCACTGGTTGTGGCGCTGGTTGTGATGCTGGTTGTGGCACTGGTTGTGGTGCTGGTTGTGATGCTGGTCATAGCACTGGTCATGGCGCTGGTCATGGTGCTGGTTGTGACACTAGTTGTGGTGCTGGTTGTGGTGCTTGTTAGGGTGCTGGTTGTGGTGCTGGTTTTGTGCTGGTTGTGATGCTGGTTGTCGCACTGATTGTGGTGCTGGTTGTGACGCTAGTTGTGGTGCTGGTTGTGATGCTGGTTGTGCCGCTGGTTGTGGCACAGGTTGTGCCACTGGTTGTGACACTGGTTGTGGCGCTGGTTGTGGTGCTAGTTGTGGTGCTCGTTGTGATGCTGGTTGTGACGCTGGTTGTAGCACTGGTTGTGCCACTGGTTGTGGCACTGGTTGTGGCACTGGTTGTGGTGCTGGTTGTGGCATTGGTTGTGGTGGTTGTGATGCTACTTGTGATGCTGGTTGTGATTCTGGTTGTGGGGCTGGTTTTGCGGCTGGTTGTGGCACGGTTGTGGCACTGGTTGTGATGCTGGTTGTGGCACTGGTTGTGGTGCTGGTTGTGGCATTGGTTGTGATGCTGTTTGTGGTGCTGGTTGTGATGCTGGTTGTGGGGCTGGTTGTGATGCTGGTAGTGGCGCTGGTTGTGATGCTGGTTGTGAAGCTGGTTGTGATGCTGGTTGTGGCACTGGTTGTGACGCTGGTTGTGGCACTGATTGTGGCGCTGGTTGTGGCACTGGATGTGGTGCTGATTGTGGCACTGGTTGTGGTACTGGTTGTGGCACTGATTGTGGCACTGGCTGTGGCACTGGTTGTGGCACTGGTTGTGGCACTGGTTGTGACACTGGTTGTGGCACTGGTTGTGGTGCTGGGTGTGGCACTGGTTGTGGCACTAGTTGTGGCACTAGTTGTGGCACTGGTTGTGGTGCTGCTTTTGGCACTGGTAGTAGCACTGCTTGTGATGCTGGTTGTGATGCTTGTTGTGGCACTGGTTGTGGTGCTGGTTATGGTGCTGGTTGTGATGCTGGTTGTGGCACTGGTTGTGATGCTGGTTGTGAGGCTGGTTGTGGTGTTGGTTGTGGTGCTGGTTGTGGCACTGGATGTGGCGCTATTTGTGATGCTGGTTGTGGCACTGGTTGTGGCACTGGTTGTGGCACTGGTTGTGGCACTGGTTGTGGCGCTGGTTGTGGCGCTGGTTGTGGCGCTGATTCCGGCTGTGCCTGTGGGTGTCCTGTGCGGTGGCGATGGGTGCAGAAATGTGATTGAACTGCAGCACGGAGGTCCACAACGCCGGCTGTGAGCGCAGCGCCTCAACAGGCACCCACCTCCACCTCAGCCCACAACCACTCCTCCACCAACAACATCAGCAGCATCAACATCAATGCTAACACAGCCCAATCACCGCCCAATCACCGCCAAATCACCGCCCAATCACTGTTTATCTGCTGCCGGCTCGCACACTCTCAGGCACGCACACCACACATCATACACCTCACACCACACCACGCACCATACACTACACCACACACCACACACATCACACCACACACCACGCACTACACCACACACAACGTCACACACCACAGCACACCTCATACCACACACATCACACCTCACACATCACACCACACTACCACATACCACGCCACACACCAGACACCTCACCTCACACCACGCGCATCACATCAGACTACCACATACCACACACATACCACACACCACACATCATGCACCACACACCACATGATACACACCATACCATGCACCACACACACCACACACCTCCTACACACATGGAAGGGAAACCGCAGCAAGTGGACAGGGGTGTGGGGGGAGAAGGTTGGGCCTGGCTACACCCCACCCAGACCGCCACTAACTCTGGCTCACGGCTCCTGCCACCGCACGCTGCTACCGTCGCTGCCGCCGGCGCCGCCGACCTGGGGACCGGTGCTGAGCCACTCGCTCCCCGGGCTGGACTGAGCTGCTCCCTGTACAATACCGGCCGGCTTCCCGGCCTGGCCCGGCCCGGCCCGGCCTTGCCCGGGGCATCACCGCCCGCCCAGTCAGCCCGTCTGACCACCCGCCTGCCCTCCACCCTCCAGTGACGGCACATCAGACTCTCTTCCTCCCGCCATCTCTCTCAATCCATAGGACTTCATCGCCCGTCGCGTTCACGGGGCGGAATGCTGCGTCTCCGCATTCTCCCCCCCCCCTCCCCCCCCCCCCCACACACAGACACAACCAATATCCCCCGACTCCATGACGACCACCATCACCACCACCGCTATCTATCCCGCCATACCTTCGCTGCCCCCTCTATCACCTACCCCACCACCACCTCTCCACATCACTACCCTCTTTCCCTCCCCCCTCCCTTCCCCCTCCCTTCCTTCACCTGTCTCCTTGCTACACCACCGCCCTGCCCTGCCCTGCCTCCCCCTTCCTCCTATCACCGGCTCCGCAGACACCATCCCTCCTCCTTCCCTCCTCTCCTCCCTCCTCCCTCCTCCCGTCCTCCCTCCTCCCTCCTCCCTCCTCTCTCCTCCCTCCTCCCTCCTCCCTCTTCCTCTCCTCTTCCTCCTTTTCCCCTTCCCTCTTCCCTCTCACTTCCACCCCTCCCCTCCTCCCTCCTCCCTCTCTCTCTCTCCCTCCTCTCCCTCCCTCCTCCGTCCTCCCTTCCTCCCTCCTCCCTCCTCCATCTTCCCTCTTCCCTCTTCCCTCTTCCCTCCTCCCTCCTCCCTCCTCCTCCCTCCTCCCTCCTCCCTCCCTCCTCCCTCGTCCCTCCTCCTTCCTCCCTCCTCCCTCTCCCTCCATCCTATCACTACCTTCACCTTACACCCACATCCTCCATAGCGGTCGGTGCTATCTGGCCGAGGTTGATTGGTTGGTTGTTGGCGTTTCACGTCCTGGCAACATCTAAGGTCATATCAGGGCTAGTACCGACTTGTGACAGTGTGCACTGATGGCGACCTTATAGTTCTGCCCCACTGGGAGACCAGGCCACCAGCACCATGATCTGATATCCCACTCAGTCACATTCTCCTGACACTGAGCCAACCAGTCCTTGCCCTATCATAATAATGTTGAGCACCTGGCTAATGTTTAAGTCATCGGTTTGACTCAACCAGGAGTCAAATCCTGTGATCTACCAAAACATAAGGTGGACGCTCAACTCATTCGGCCATCCCATCTGGTATCAAGAGGCTGAGTAGCAATAAATGAGGTCCTCACTGCGAGCTGGTGGGAGGGAGGGACGGGGGGTGGGAGTGTGGGAGCGATGGAGGGAGTGTGGGAGGGAGGGAGGCAGGCCAGAGTCTCCGGCCATGAGCAGCAGAAGCAGGAGGAGGAGGTGGGAGGAGGGAGGAGGAGGAAGGGTACTTCAGATAGCGCAGCGAGGCCGGCGTGGCCACTAGGTGTCGCCCAGCTTCGCAGCCTCAACCAGCCCGCGTGGATAACAGTGGCAGCGGAGAGGCAGCACAGAGGGGTTCGTTCACGCACTGCACGCGACGCACTGATTGCGGCCAGAGCGATTTTTCTTCTCTTTTTTCTTCAAAATATTCTCTGTGCTCCTCTCAGAATCTCAGCGCTCCTCATCGTTCCTCTCGGAGAGGATTTGTCCTGAAGTGATTCCAATCTCCAGATGCAACCACCCAGCAGGTCTTGTAGTAATACTACTATTGCAGCCGGACACAGCGCGGGGGACCCAACTGATGGCGTCTATGAATATGCATATGCATTGGGGCGGAAGTGACGTCACTGTTTCAGCACGCCGGTGGGGGTTATACCGTACGTGTGGTTTGAGGCTGTGATCTGTGAGCTGAACGGCCTGGAGGTTAAGAGTTCAGCTTGGATGAGGGCGCGCCTGAACGGAGGAGGGTGAGGATGAGGAGTAAGATGATGATGAGAAGTTACAAGAGGAGGAAGGAGGTGATGATCATGCAGTATGTGTGTAGAATGTATCAGTTGACGGTGCCTACATTTTAAAGGCACGGGGAATTCAGTGATCTCTCAACGGCACAGACACACTCTGGGCCGGCTCACTCCCTCCCTGCAGAGGCGGTAGGGAGGTAGGTAGGCGGGTAGTCTGCCTGTGGGAAGAGCAGCAGTAGGACGGAGGGGGACCGGCCGTCCTGGCTGCATTGACGGGTGGCCGGCGCTAGCCACGGACAGTGCCGAAGCGCTAGAGTTTGAAGACTCCGGTCTTGATTGAAGCCGACGTTGAAGAAAGAAGAGGAGTGGTTCTAAAATAGGTCTGGTGTTTGTTTGAAGTTTGTGTTCACGCAATGTTGAGCTCAGTGCCGCGGATCTAGTGTTGAATCCAGTGTTGAACCAGTGCTGAAGCCACTAGTGAAACCAGTGGTAAAGACGGTGTTGAAGCCAGTGTTGAAGCCAGTGGTGGAGACAGCATTGAAACCAATGTTGAACCAGTGTTGAATCCACTACTGAAGCCAGTGGTAAAGACAGTGTTGAAACCATTACTGAAGCCAGTATTAAACAAGTGCTGAAGCCACTACTGAAGGCAGTATTGAACTAGTGTTGAATCCACTATTGAAGCCAGTATTAGACCAGTGTTGAATCCACTACTGAAGCCAGTGGTAAAGAAAGTGTTGAAACCATTACTGAAGCCAGTATTAAACCAGTGCTGAAGCCACTACTGAAGGCAGTATTGAACCAGTGTTGAATCCACTACTGAAGCCAGTATTAAACCAGTGCTGAAGCCACTACTGAAGCCAGTGGTAAAGACAGTGTTGAAGCCACTACTGAAGGCAGTATTGAATAAGTGTTGAATCCACTACTGAAGCCAGTGTTGAACCAGTGATGACGCCAGTGTTAAACCAGTATTGAATCCACTATTGAAGGAAGTATTAAACCAGTGTTGAATCCACTACTGAAGGAAGTATTAAACCAGTGTTGAATCCACTACTGAAGCCAGTGGTAAAGACAGGGTTGAAGCCACTACTGAAGACAGTATTGAATCAGTGTTGAATCCACTACTGAAGCCAGTGTTGAACCAGTGATGAAGCCAGTGTTAAACCAGTACTGAATCCACTACTGAAGCCAGTCTTAAACCAGTGAATGCAGTGTTAAAGCACTGCTGAAGCCACTACTGAAACCAGTGTTGAACCAGTGTTGGTGCCAGTACTGAAGTTAGTGCTGAATCCAATACTTAAGGGACTACTAAAACAGTGTTGAAAGCCACTAATGAAGCCAGTGTTAAACCACTACTGAAGCCACTACTGAAACCAGTGCTAAACCAGTCCTGAATCCACTACTGACGCCAGTATTAAACCAGGCCTGAAGCCACCATTGAAACAAGTGTTGAACCAGTGATGAAGCTACTATTGAAACCAGTGCTAACGACAGGGTTGAAGCCAGTGTTAAGGCCACTGGTAAACCAGTACTCTGGCCACTACTGAAGCCAGTGTTGAACCAGTGCTGAAGCCAGTTGTAAGCCAGTGTTGAAGCCAGTGTTAAACCAGTGCTGATGCCACTACTGAAACCAGTGTTGATACCAGTGTTGAACCAGTGCTGATGCCACTACTGAACCTAGTGTTAAACCAGTGTTGAAGCCAGTGTTGAGACCTGTGTTAAACCAGTGCTGATGCGACTACTGAAACCAGTGTTGAAGCAGTGCTGATACCACTACTGAAGCTAGTGTTAAACCAGTGTTGATACCAGTGTTAAACCAGTGCTGATGCCACTACTGAAGCCAGTGTTGAGACCAGTGTTGAACCAGTGCTGATGCCACTACTGAAGCTAGTGTTAAACCAGTGTTGAAGCCAGTGTTCAACCAGTACTGTGGTCACTACTGAAACCAGTGTTAAACCACTGCTGAAGCCACTGCTGCAGCCAGTGCTAATCCACTGCTGAAGCCACTACTGAAGCCATGTGTTGGAGGAAACTACCTAATCCCAGCAGGCAGTGAACGGACACCCTCTCACAACCGGTGAGAAAGTGGAGGAATATAAGTTGCTTCTAGCCAGCTAGCTACATTAACTGACTTCCCTAGTGATGGTGATGATGATGATAATGATGAGGATGGTGAAGATGAGAATGCACATAGTGATTGTATAGTTAATGAATGATTTATCAGCAAACTACGGACCATCATTTGCACAGTAATTGGACTGGAGAAGAACTACCAGTTTAACATGAGGACATTCTATAGAAGCATTGGAATGACATCTTCTAATTAATATTGACATAAGAAGGTACATGAGGTGTTTGTGTCTGCACACACACACATACATACAGATGATACTGACACATTTAGCAAACTGCAGTTTTGTCCAGATTTCTCCGGCCCCGCTATCGGGTGTTGCCAGCAATGGTCTATCCATCGGGAGGTGTGCCAATCACCTTAGTTCTATTCACCAAACGTGTCCCTTGCTCAGCTAGATAGATGTCCAGGCTCAGTAGTGCACACATGAGTTCCAACAACAATGGAACTATTCGATGAGCGATAAAAGTAATTTTTCCTCCTTGGAAGGGGACAGGCATTTGTAGAATTCAAAACATTGATGAATTACATATATATATACCCCCCTGCGACATATATAAATGATTGAGCAAGACTGACACAATGATTCTCGATAGAGGCGCTGATTGCAGTGATTGGAAAGGTCTACTAACATTTCCACGCACAGCTCTCAACTGAAACTGACATCGATTAATGTGTGCTTTCCCCTCAGGACACTCAAACACACTGATTTCCTGCTGGTGGTGCCATCCACACCCATCGCTGATAAATCGAAACACATGAGTGTCTCCAGTCTGGCATGGAGTGACTGTAACTGGTCTCTTTTTCTATATGCAGGCATGTGGTCTCTCCGGTATTAACCGGAATTCCAGGTTTTTTCTCACTGCCGAAACCGGAATTCCGTTTCTTTGTTAATTCCGGTTTTTTTTCTCGCCGCCGAAACACCCCTGAAATACACTATTTGCATCCCTCTCGTGACTCAGTGGAATGCTGGGCGTCCCCACGATAACCTAAAAAGAATTGTCAGGTTTTTTGTCCTGCACCCAATCACATGCCTGTATATGAATGATTCACATATATATGTATCTATATATATATATAAAGAGAGATTTATGTCATATTCGAAGACACTTCTATGAAGCCATCTTCAGATTATTCACGTGAGTGAACCTAGCAGGACAAATCTACACAGCGAATAAGCCTTTTTGTGTTTAATATCCTACTAGTGCAAGTTCTATGGCAGCGTGCTGCAGAGACTGGAATTTAATGTATATGAATCGGTCCTAATGAAATGACTACATGGTCTACTTATTGCTCGCTTCAGGCTTTTTTTGTTGTGTCGCTAAGCGAATAAGGCGTAGGAGGTATGGGCAGTGCAGTATTGACTTAGTCGTGGTCATCTTGGCCCGGCAGCCAGCAGATGCTTATTAGACCGGACATGACCCAATAGAGGATTTCCACCACAGAACCACCCTCTGATGTCAGACAGAAGGACTAGTGTGCAGTGTACTTTGTGTGAAAGATTTTATAGAGGATTTCCACTACAAACCCACATGCTAATTCCAGATGGAAACCACTAGTGTTGTTGGTAACAGCTCCCTTTGTTCTGTGTTTTGTGCGAACGGTTTAATAGAGGATTTCCACCGCCAACCCACCCGTTAACATCACACAGAAGAACTAGTATTATTGGTATCAGCTCAGTGTGCAGTATGCTTTGTGCAAAAGGTTGTATAGAGGATTTCCACCGTGAACACCCCCGCTAACGTAAGACAGAATAATGCATCTTAGCAGTATCGGCTCACTGTGCAGTACGCTCTCAGTCTTATAGAGGATTTCCACTACCAACCTGACCTGTGATGGCAGTGGCAAGACCAAACATGGCAGGTACCATCTCACTGCGCATGCTCTGCGCAGAAGATCTATCCGCGACTTTCCCATCCATACTGTACACAATGGAGTCTCTCCCCCCTCCTCACCCCCCTTCCCCCATCCCCACCCCCACCCATTTCCCATCCCACCCCCTGCGGTCCTTTCCCCCATTACCTCGATGGCGACATCACCCTCATCTTCCAGTATGACATTCTGCAATCCCTATCCCGTACATGGGGGTCTCTTATATGAAAAAAGTAGCCTACACATGCACATATATATATCTATATACATAGTTGTATATAAAATAATTGTGGCAACGTAGACGCGGATGCAATGTAGCAAGGCCAGCGTTTGCGGATTTTACATTTCATTCAGTTGCCTTTCCTTCGTTGGACTTTAAAAAAACACACCCATATTTGCTTGTTTTATTTACTGCGTTTGGCGTCAGGAACTTATTTTAACGCTTCATGTAATTCACAACGCTAAAAATATCTTCAACTAGGACACTATATGTCAGTTCCGATAATATCTGATAACCCAAGCACACTACCTATGCATGTACTGTTCCTGTGGTGAAGTATTGGGAACTGGATTCAACCAAGCCCTGGAGGATTTGGTTATGGAGTTTTACATCCTGGCAATATCTAAGGTCGCATCAGGATGAGTACCGACTTGTGATAGTGTGCACTCATGGCGACTTTATAATGCGTCCCCACTGTGAGACCAGGCTGTCAGCGACATGACCTTATATCCCACTTAATCACATTATCCTGACACTGAGCCAACCAGTCCTTGCCCTATGCTAATAATGGTGAGCGCTTGGCTTGGAAGCAACAAGTATACATTTTTTAAGTCATGGTTTGACTCGACCAGTGTTTGAACCCATGCATTTCAATCCCGTGATTTACCAAAGTGGGAGACGGACGCTCAACTCATTCGGCCATCTCGTCTTGTCGGTCACCCTGGAGGCGGGGTTCTTCGGACTCGTGCAATTGAGGAAACACGCACATACTTTTGGGCAGTGAACATTGGTGGCGGCTGGCACATGTGCTGTATTACTCATGACAGGCAGACAGTTGCAGTTTATGTCGGACATTAATGCTTCACCGTACATCCCTATGAGCTATATCGCTACAGCGCAGGACACCCCCTGACGACACACAGCGAGCACCTCACACACGGTTTGCATTTCTAATGCTCGTCAAGATGGCAGTTTTTCTCTACGCTTGCGACTAAAAGCCCTGAGCTGGTCGGTCTACCTTGAGCAAGACACCGGAGCCTTTGGTAATTACAGCTTAAGGCACCATAGGGCGGAGCAGCTCACAATAGCTCATATCAGCTCACAACAGCTCATATCAGCTCACAGAAACACAAAGTTACTCACAGCTAATCATATCTGCTTAAAACTACTCATAGCTGGTCAGAACTACTCGTAGATGTTCAAGACTACTTATCGCTGGTCAGAACTACACAGAGTTTCTCAGAACTACTCATATCAGCTCACAACAGCTCATATGTACTCAACACTACGCATAGCTACCTTATGATACTAATAGGTGTTAAGAACTACTCATTGCTGGTCAGAACTAGGTGTAGCTGCTCAAGATTACTCATTGCTGGTCAGGACTACACGGAGTTTCTCGGAACTACTCAAATCAGCTCACAGCAGCTCATATGTACTCAACACTACTCATATCTATCTTATGCTACTAATAGGTGTTAAGAACTACTCATTGCTGGTCAGAACTACTCATTGTTGCCCATAACTACTCATAGTTGCGGAGAACAACTCATATCAGCTCAGAGGTGTTCAAGAATACTCATAGCTGCTGATACAACTCATAGTAGCTCACATCATATCATAGATGCTTAGCACTACTCTGAACTGGAGAGCAGAGCATGCCCATCTCTCCTCCACCCCCTGTTATGTGATCAACAACGGCAATTAAGAAAAGATTGACCAACGTTGTAAATGTCTGAGGATAATTCTGTTATGTTTTGAGATAGTTGCCTTTAGTGGGATTCAGAAGCCGAAGGCCCCAATGGCAGGAGTTAACCTGAGGAAGTCGTACGCTTATATTAGCTCCACTTGTGAAAATGTTTAAGTGTTTCTGTAAAATTGCTTGTGCGTAATCACATATCGCTTAGTGTAACTAAGAAAGAGGGGTAATAAGCAGTAAGTGATAGCTGTAAAAGTGTTGATGCTGTATTATTCACTGGTGCACGTATGACAAAATGTGTCATGAGTGAGGCAGGTGTACAGCAGTGAGTGGTGTCGGAGGCTCCCAGAGTGGCGCTAGCATCAATATTTTCTGTGGGACCGTGGTTAGTCCACAGTGAATAATCACCACCATACAGTATGCACACCGGCTGACATATATAATGGTGATCTATACGTTATTTATATTTGCGTAATAAATTATACAACACCTATACACATATATATAAGCTGTGATCTGATGACCATCGCCTGTTCCACCGAGCACCCCTATACCAAGTGTCGCGTCGCTATTGTCAGTGTGGTCACATTCTTCTTAATATTGCGGACTTGTATGGCTATTGTCTGAGAGGAGGCAATTCAGCCTTCCGAGAGTTGCATTGTTGCCACCACAACTGCTGGAACTGGAACTGTTGTTGCTGCTGTTGCTGGCGCTGCTGCTGGTGCTGCTGCTGCTGGTAGTGCTGGTGGTGCTGTTGTGCTGCCTAGGCTGCCATTGTTGTTTTTAAATGTCAGCACGTGGTGCGTTGTGTGCGTGTGCTTCTAGATCCGGGTGTTAGTTGAACTGCCGCATCGGGCGTGTTGACTGGGTGCTTCTCTAATCTTTCTCACAGTCTGTGGAGCTCGCTCGGTGAATCCGACAATCAGTCAGACTGACTGTCGCACATTGAATAATGCATTTAGTCAGCGATCACATATTCAATTAAGTACTGAGACAATCAGTTAGATGATCAGTCGCACTGACAATCACACAGTCTGTTAGATATTCAGTCAGACGGACAGTCACAGTCAGTTAAATATTCAGTCAGACTGACAGTCACACAGTCAGTTCGATATTCAGTCAGACTGACAGTCACACAGTCAGTTGGACATTCAGTCAGACTAACTGTCACACAGTGAATAATGCATTCAGTCAGCAATCAGATATTCAATTAAACACTGAGAAAATCAGTTAGATGATCAGTCAGACTGACAGTCACACAGTCAGTTAGATATTCAGTCAGACTGACAGTCACACAGTCAGTTGGACATTCAGTCAGACTGACAGTCACAGTCAGTTAGATATTCAGTCAGACTGACAATCACAATCAGTTAGACATTCAGTCAGAGTGACAGTCACACAGTCAATTGGACATTCAGTCAGACTGACTGTCACACAGTCAGTTATGCATTCAGTCAAACTGCCTGTCGCACAGTGAATAATGCATTCAATCAGTGGTCAAAGACTCAATTAAACAACTCAGACAATCAGTTAGACACTTAGTCAGACTTACAGTCACACAGTTAGTTAGATATTCAGTAAGACTGACTGTCGCACAGTGAAAAAGCTATTCACTCAGTAGTGACAAATCAGTCACGCACTAGAGAGTCAGTCAAGCTGACAGCCACACAGTGAAGCAGATATTCAGTCAGCAGTCAGACATTCAGTCAGACTGAAGATCAGTCCGCTGGGCAGTCAATCCATCAAGCAAGCAAGCAGTCGGATAGTCAGGCAGTCAGGTCTGACATCTATTCATCTCAACCAGGCTTTTAGAGGAGAAAGATCTGAAGTAGCAAACGGGCACCTCAAAGTTTAGAAAAGAACTGGAGTTTGGGGTGTCAACAGTGCTGGTGTGTGCTTATAGCGATTTGAGGAGAATCGCACACATATACCTTGGGGTGTCAACAAGGGTTATAGGCGCTTAGAGCGAATTGAGGAGAATCACACACATACATCTTGGGGTGTCAACCGTGGCGGTGGCTGCTTATTGTGAATTGAGGAGAATCATACACAAACATCTTGGGGTGTCAACAAGGCTTGTAGGTGCTTAGAGCGAATTGAGAATAATCACACACATACATCTTGGGGTGTCAACCGTGCCGGTGGCTGCTTATTGTGAATTGAGGAGAATCGTACGCAAACATCTCGGGGTGTCACAAGGTTTGTAGGTGCATATAGCGAATTGAGGAGAATCATACACAAACATCTCGGGGTGTCAACAAGGTGTGTACATGCCTATAGCGAATTGAGGAGAATCATACACATACATATCTTGGGGTGTCAAGAAGGTTTGTAGGTGCATATAGCAAATTGAGGAGAATCATACACAAACATCTTGGGATGTCAACAAGGTTTGTAGGTGCCTATAGCGAATTGAGGAGAATCATACACAGACATCTCAGGGTGTCAACAAGGTTTCTACGTGGCTATAGCGAATTGAGGAGAATCATACACATACATATCTTGGTGTCAACATGGGTGGTGAGTGATTATTCCTAATTAAGAAGAATCACACATACACACAAGTCGTTTCTTTAAAAACAACAAATCATGGAGTACGTTCTGCACATGCGCACGCGCAAGGCGCTGTCCAGCAAGCCGCACCCCATCGTGAAGGGAACTGCGCGTCGCGGTGACCTGAACAACGACGACCCCTCCAGCCCGCACGCCGCAGTCAGCCTGCTCCACTCGGCGCACAGTCAGGCGAGTGACCTCACTTCCGATGAAGGCGGAAGTGAGGCTGACGCGGGCACGGACGCTGCTGGTTCGCCCGAGCGGCGCGAGGTGGCGCGGCGCTACAGCCTGTTGCGCGCGCCGGTCTCCGAGGGCGACCTGTGCTCGGCTATTCCTCTCGGAAACGAGGGAGGCGGGCTGGACCGACGCCGAAGGCGGAGTACCATCATCGACCTGGTCAGACATCCCGGTCTGCTGTTCAGCGGGCACGAGGAGGAGGCAGAGAACTTCAGGCGGTGAGTAGGATTAGGATTTTGGTTTTTTGTTTGGTGTGTGTGTTTCTTTGTGTGTTTGTGTGTGTGGATTTTATGTGGATACTTGTATTATTTTGTTAGTTTTTGTTGTTGTAAAATTGCATAGTCCGATTGTTTTCAGTTTCTGTCGTTGTCTAAGATAATATTATTAGCTTGGTTAAGGGTTGTTAAAGCTAGGCACGGGTTAAAGCTATTCTCCACATCTAACCCTAGACCAATATTGTGTTGCACTGCCATTATGTGATATATAAGCATTATGTGGGTATAAAGGCACGGAAGGGATTATATGTTTATTTCCTACCCTATTACTGATGGGGTGGTTTACTTGATGTATGCCCCCCCCCCCCTCCCTCCAACCACGTGACCGGTGGCACCACTACCGGCACGCTTCTATACTGGATGCTACGCTGTCACTTGTGCCCGAGAATATATTCATGGTCTCAAATTATATTCAGAGACTGTTTGTATATCTACGTTCTCTGCTATATTCCAGACTCGTACATGGTCCCGTTTCAATATACTGCCGATCATGGATAAGTCTGAATAGACTTGTTTTCACCATTAGACATTTTGTCAATAGAAAGCCCAAAGCCTACAGTTTTACTGACCCAAGGGATTTTTACCGTCACACACAACATAGACATGGTATGAGAGCAACCGGCCTTTCATGATGCTGTAAGTTACACACAGCGGTGGAAATCCAAATTAGCAGAATTGGGGGCACAGGGAATCAAACCACTTACCTTCAGATTAGGAGTCCGTCCTACAAAAAAAAGTCAGACACTCTAATCACTCTTCCACAGAAAACACCATGTTTGACTAAATAGAAGGGAAATAAGTCAATTTAGTAGAACCTGTTATTGCTGAAGCCTACAGGGTCAGATTCTTTACAAGCTTTTCAACATTAATTGGGCATGTTTACACTTCAAATATCTGCCAAGTTAGTCATCTTAAATAAAACTTACTGAACTAAAGTAATGTACTTTATAACGATCAAACCTAATATTCAGAAAATTTAAAAAAAAACTCAAAGCAGTCGGACTATGCAGTTTTAAAGTTTGGGGCTTGAGGATGCTAGATAGTAAATAGATAGTAAATATACATATAGTAAATAAATAGTTCCCTGCTGGTCCCAGAAGTAAAGCTCTGCTTAATCTAGGTATGGCAGTCATCGACTTGTGGTAGCGCAGTACGCTGATAAACGAGCTACTGACTTAATTAGCAGCAGGTAGCCCCCCTCCACCCATCTCCCCCTCGACCCATCCCCTCCCCCTCCCTCCTCTCCCCTCCTCTTCTCCCTCACCCATATATGCCCCTCCCCCTCCCGCTCCGCCCCCCCCTGCGCTTCCCCCCTCCCCTCCCTCCTCTCTCCTCCTATTCTCCCCTTCCCATAACCCGTCCTCCTCTCCCATCAGCCCGCCCCCTCCCCGCTCCCCCTACCCACACCCCCTTCCTCGTTCCCCCTATCCCCATCCCCCTACCCCCACTCCCTTCCGTCTCCCCCTTCCAACCCCCATATCCATTCCCTCTCCTCCTTCCCCCTATCCCCCTCCTCTCATCCCTCCCCTCCGCACCCCTCTCCCCCTCACCTCATCACTCCCCTTCCCCCTGCGTCTCAAGAGGCCCAAGTTACACCCTCCCTCTGTTCCTCAGCCTCTCTTTGGAATTCACCTCTCAATCCATCCTTCCAGCACTGTCTCAAGAGGCCCCCACCCTCATACCAGCAACAGCGGTACCCACTTTTAATCACCCACCCCAATCGTGTGTAGACAAATATTTGTAAACATTCCTTTCAAATTAAATTTATAATAATAATTATTATTATTGTTGTTTTTGTTGTAGATGTAGTTGTTGTCCTTCTCATTTTTCTTCTCATCTTCTTATTTTCATTCTAGATGTTTAGGGGTGTGTGTTAGTCATTTCCAATCGAATACACAAATTCAAATAGCAAAATACTGTGTTTAATGGGAGAGCGCGAAAGAAGCCATTTACTTTCATCACATATATATATATATATGCGTATTATATATTATTATTTTATTATATTATATATTATACATAACCTGTATTATTATCATGATAGTTCAGGGTAAATATATGTGTAATTATCTGATTATTAGTTCATTACATATCTCTGGTTGCTAATATTTTTATTGTTGTTCCTGAAACTAGCGGTGGCATATCATTTCCCTCCTCCTCTGTATAGTGCTGGCCACACTTGGTTGTGTGTATTTACATGTTCTACCCGTTCTTGTTACCAGGGGCCGAAGGCAGAGTACCATCATCGACTTGGTCCGGCACCCGGGCATCTTTTTCAGTGCACACGACGATGATGACGACACAAGGTGAGGGTGAGGGGTGAGGGGTGGGTGGTGGGAGGTTGAAGGGTGAGGGGTGGAGGATCAAGGGTCAGGGGTGTGGGGCGTAGTGTGATGGTTGTGGGGGTGAGGGGTGGGAGATCAAGGGTGGGGGGTGTGGGGAGTGTGAGGGTTGTGGGGGGTGGGGGGATCAAGGGTGAGGGGTGTGGGGCGGAGTGTGAGGGGGTTGTGGGGTGAGGGGGTGGGGTATCAAGGGTGAGGCGTGTGGGCCGGAGTGTGAGGGTTGTGGGGGGTGAGGGGTATCAGGGTGAGGGGTTGTGGGGCGGAGTGTGGGGGTTGGTGGGGGGTGGTGGGGATGAAGGCTGTGGGGTGGAGTGTGACGGGTGTGGGGTAAGGGAGAGGGGTGGGGATGGCATCTTTTGCAGTGCACACGACGATGATGACGACACAAGGTGAGGGTGGGGGGGGGCGGTTGAAGGGTGAGGGGTGTGGGGCTTAGTGTGAGGGTTGTGGGGTTGGGGGTGGGGGATCAAGGGCGAGGTGTGTGGGGCGGAATTTGAGGGGGGTGGGGGGATCAAGGGTGAGGGGTGTGGGGCGGAGTTTTCCATAGCGGGAAAGGGGTGATACTCTACAATGAACCCATGTAACCATATAAATAATAAAGCAGAGGGCTTGACTCTCTCTTCTTCTTTACACTTTATACTCTTCCTTTCTCTTTGTCTGTATTGACGTCCCACGTGTGAAAACCAGCTAGCGCTCTTACCTATTCAACCATTTCATCCTGAGTTTGGTTGGTTGTTAGAGTTTTACATCCTAACAACATCTATGGTCATATCAGGACGGGTGCCGACTTGTGGTAGTGTGCACTTCTGGCAACTTCATAGTGCTGCCCCACTGTGAGACCAGGCCGTCAGCACCATGATCTGATATCCCACTCAGTCACATTATCCTGACACTGAGGCAACCAGTCCTTTCGCTATCCTAATAATGCCAAGCGCCTGGCTAGGAAGTGACAGCTATCAGTTTTTAACTCATTGGTTAGACTCAACCAGGTGTAAAGTCCATGGCTGGAATCTGTGGTTGTGTAGGCAGGCTATAGTGAAATCAATACAGGCAAAAAGAGAAAGGAAGAGTATCGAGAGTGAAAATAGACAGAGAGCCAATCCCTCAGGTTTATTATTTATATGGTACATGGATCCAGTATGGCATATCACCTGACCACCTTCTCCCAATGAGACTCAAGCATCTACAGCGCTACCAATGAACATCAAGCATTCCTGTGTCACCATGGTTACAGTGATCTGCCCACCACCACCATGTGGTGTGGCCCTTGGCCACCACCTGCCGTGAGCTGAGTGTGTGGTGATCCACAGAGGGGGGGAGGGGGCAGTGGGTAGAACTCCAAGTGCCTGTTACACATTATATGACTAACACGCAATGACTATATACCCATGAATCAAGCACCATCAGCAACTACATAAACATCTATGCAGCTGGCCCAACACACCTTTTTCAACAATAGACCATTTGCATTCCCCCATCAGTGTATCTTTATCGGAATATTTTACACAGGGATTCAGATGCCACGATCTACCAAAACTGAAGACGGACCCCCAACTCATTTGGCCATCCCATCTGGTCCCCCATCCTCAGGAAGCAGATGGTGGTTATGCATATATCCATATCCTCAGCTGGACTGTACCACCTCATATAGTTTACTAAATAGATTCTATCAATCATTAATCAAAACTTTCTTTTTCTATGGGAATTTATTTCCCTTGACCACAAATATATGACTGTGAGCTTTCTAATTTAATGAGTGTCTATTGGCACATAATTGGTTATCTGCTTTTACATGTAAAAGCGTTGGTTTGAACAAAAAACAAACATTTCTCGCCGTGAATATGGTCTATGCTGCCGACACGGCCTAAAGCAACCACCAATCAATCAATCAATCCATATCGTCACCAAAATTCTCAGGTGAACCTGAGGTGTTGGTGGTGTGACTGGCCCAGAATCAGCTGAGGTCACGTGACACTTTCTGCTCCTAACCAGACAGGATGGCGGAGTGAGCTGAGCATCCGTCTTCCGTTAAATTAGATCGTGGTTCCCATGGGTTATAAACCCTGTGCAGGCAAACCAATGACTTAAAAATGTATACTTGTCCCTACCTAGCCAGGCACTTGGCATTATTAGGATAGGGCAAGGACTGGTTAGCTCAGTGCCAGGATAGTGTGACTGAGTCAGATATCGGGTCATGGTGCCGGTGGTCTCGTCTCCCAGTGGGGCAGCACTATAAAAGTCACCATGAGTGGGCACTGTCACAAGTACCCATCCTGATATGAACTTAGATGTGGCCAGGACGTAAAACTCCAAGAACCAACCAACCAACCTTCTGCTCCTTGCTGTGCGTCTACCTCAGGGATGGAGGCTGACATCTTCTACACAGGGCGTATAAATAAACCAATCGATAAACACAGCCGGTGTCTGCTTTGATGTATCAGTATAACGCCAAGTGACTGGGTGGGGGTGGGGTAGTGGGGGGGGGTGGAGTCCACTACAAGATCTAGCGTCTCTACTAAATAAAAGGAAAATCAAATATAGTTGTTATTGTCGTAGGGTGTGATGAAAATGGGAAATATTGCACCTAGAGCTGGAATCGAACCCACATCTCTTGCATTCCGGGCCAGTGTACTAACCATTACACCACCTAGGCTCCCTGATGTCACCACCCTACCCACGCCTACCTGTATATATGGTTACTAGATAAAGGATTCACCCCATACATCCAGTGCAGGGGTGAAAATCAACATATTAGAAAAACGGGCGAAGAATTTCGACATGGCAGGGAAATGATTTGAGCTGGTAAATTCTTAATTTAAGAAGTAAAATATATTCTTCACATATATCTTCATATTTACCCACTATGTTTGATTTGAAATATATAATAAAACATGTAGTTTAAGGAATTTAACAAATAAAACCAATGGTGTTTTATCACCGCCATCTTGTCTGTTTGAATTCTCTCCAATTTCACCAACTCTGTGCCGATATGGGTAGCCATTTGATCCTGGAGCCAGAGTTTCTACTTCCGGTTCCATACTAAAGCTATTTTCGCTCATATTTAGACTATGTTAGGGTTCACCGCTGTACTGTAAGTACGGGGTGAATCTTTTATCTATGTGGTCACTTGCCCTGAGAGGTCAGTGCAAACTCCTACATTATCTTTGAGAGGGGGCAGTCTTTTAGTATGTGCTAGTAGTATACAAATAGTCCATTTGGAGTAATTGACATTTTAGATGTATAGTTTACTTGATTGTTTATTTGTTTGTTGTTTTATGTCCTAGCAACATTCATGGTAAAATCAGGATCAGTACCAATTTGTTACAGTGAACACTCATAGCGATTTCATAGTGCTGCTGCACTGCGAGACTAGACCACCGGCACCATGATCCGATATCCCACACAGTCACATTATCCTGATACTGTGCTAACCAGTCCTAGTCCTATCCTATTAATGTCGAGTCCCATAGGGCTAACTATCAATGTTATAAGTCATTCGTTTGACTCTGCTGGGATTCAAGCTCCCAATCATATCCTGATACTGTGCTAACCAATCCTTGTCCTATCCTACTGATATCGAGCCCCATGCTATCTAGCGACAAGCGTCAATTTGATAAGTCATTGGTTTGACTCGGCTGGGAATGGTAATGCTTATATTCTCAGAGATGAAAGATCTCCGTGATTTCGCGGATTTCCGGGATTTTTCCTGTACCTACTGCAATCCTGCAGCATGAACAACATATATCACTACTAATACGTAGTTTTACGCTGCAGCACCATCAGCGTATACTAATATGTGGTGCCAAGCCGCAGCACAATCAGCGTATACCACTAATAAATTCTTCAAACGCTGCAGCACTATCAGCATATATCAATATATATGAAACCCAACTTCCAGGAATTTGCCACGATTCCCTGACAATGCTAAACCTATGGGAGAATATCAGCATTTCCGTTTTTTTTCCCCGGAGACCACTTTCATCCCTGTATTCTGCACGAGGAGCCTGTGCTCCACCGATTGAGCCACAGTGCCCGCTCTTACTTGATGAACGAGGGATGTCCGCAGATTGAAAGTTGAAATTTTATATTTTAAATTGAGCATGCAGGGACTCTTCAGTAGATGAAACAAGAGCAGTAGCCGTTCAAGTGAAGGACAAGACTGACACAGCAGTATTAGCTTGTTTGTTGTAAGTTTATGTCCTAGCAACATCTAAGGTCATATCAGAACGGGTACCGACTTGTGACAGTGTGCACTCATGGCAACTTTATAGTGCTGACCCCCTGGGAGACCAGGCCACCAGCACCATGACCTGATATTCAACTCAGTCACATTATCCTGACAGTCACGTTATCCAACCATTCCTTGCCCTATCCTAATATTGCAGAGTGCCAGGCTAGGAAGCAACAAGTATCATTTTTTAAGTCTTTGGATTGACTCGACCAGGGTTCGAACCCACGAGCCTCCGATCTCCCAAAACAGGAGACTGGCGCTCAACTCATTCGATCATATTGTCTGGTCAGCAGTATTAGAGACAATATGGAAATACTTGCGCCACCGTCTAATATGTGATGATTACGTTACTATACAAGTGTAGTAGTCTGCACTGACCTCCCAGGCAAGTAACCACATAGACATGTAGGCGTGGGTAGTGTGATGATATCAGGGAGCCTAGGTGGTGTAATGGTTAGCACACTGGCCCGGAATGCAAAGAGATGTAGGTTTGAGTCCTGCTCTAGGCACAATATTTCCCATTTTCATCACCCCCATGACACTCATTGCCGTGACCATGATCCTGTACAAGCTATGTGCTGTATGGTTGTTGAACCTACCCTGTGTATGTATGTGTTAGTGCATTGCCTGTATGTATGTAATTGAAAGCATTACAATTCCAGGGGGACGAGTGTAGTAGTCTGCACTGACCTCTCAGGCAAGTAACCACATAGCCAGGTAGGCGTGGGTAGTGTGGTGATATCAGGGAGCCTAGGTGGTGTAATAGTTAGCACACTGGCCTGGAATGCAAAGAGATGTGGGTTCGAGTCCTGCTCTAGGCGCAATATTCCCCATTTTCATCACCCCACGCCACGACTATAAATAATGCAAGGTTCTCTGCGTTATCATGCCCATGTCCCAGTTATATATATCTTGTTTATATCACGCTAACTGTTGGCGCCATTGTGGGGGCTTTCTTTGCTAAATTCCGTTGGATTAACTTTGCTGCTATCCACCACATAAATCTTTGATATTAAGGCTAATATAATAATCTGTCAGAAATTATGCTATTATCAACCCACTTGGAGCTGAAGGGATGGCATCCCTCTCCCGTGTTGGTAGACTGTGGATTTAGAACCCATAGATTTGAACCCATGTTGCATCAAACCAATGATTTAAGAATTAATATTTGCCGCTTCCTAGCCAGGCATTCTGCACTATTAGGATAAGGTGAGGACCGATTGGGTCAGTGTCAGGATAATGTGACTGAGTGGGACATCAGGTCATGGTGCCGGTGACCTGATATCCCAGTGGGACAGCACTATTATCTCACCCTGGGTGTGCACTGTCACAAT
The DNA here is from genome assembly GCA_030323885.1 of Branchipolynoe longqiensis. Taxonomy (NCBI): domain Eukaryota; kingdom Metazoa; phylum Annelida; class Polychaeta; order Phyllodocida; family Polynoidae; genus Branchipolynoe; species Branchipolynoe longqiensis. The sequence goes on along the minus strand of CM059190.1, from coordinate 48,044,828 downwards.
ACAAGTCAGTGCCCATCCTGATATGATCTTAGATGTTGCGAGGACATAAAGTCCCGGCAATCGAACAAACAAAATCAAGATTTGCCCCACACACCGAATTTGAGCCCAATGCGCATCCTAAGCAGAAAAGACAGCAAAACAAAGAAAAAACATGTCTAGATTCAAGTGCAGTGAGAATCGATATGTAATATATGGGTACTTCTACGAGTTCCAGTACAGGCCCCCTAACTCTACAAACCAGACGGGATGGCCGAATGAGTTGAGTATCCGTCTCTCGTGTTGGTAGATCGTGGGATCTGAACCCATGGGTTCAAACCCTGGACGCGTCAAACCAGTGACTTAAAAAATGTATACTTGTCACTTCCTAGCCAGGGGCTCGGCATTATTAGGATCGGGTGATGACTGGTTGGCTCAGTGTCAGGATAATGTGACTGAGTGGGATATCAGGGCATGGTGCTGGTGGCCTGGTCTCCCAGTGGGGCAGTACTATGAAAGTCGCTATGAGTGCACAATGTTGCAAGTCGGTACCCATCCTAATATGACCTTAGATGTTGCCTGGACGTAATACTCCAAGCTAACTCTACCAAATCAAACCTTGTGTTAGGACCTTTAAGAACCAGTCCTTATTTACATGTCTGCTAGCCACATTCATGAGTAGTTTAGTACTGACTTGACATTCTTCAGGGATGTGAGTTTTTTTATTGTTCATTAAAAAATAAAATTTCAGTTGTATAATATTTTTTATCATTAGTTAGACGCTGGTCTTTGGACATTAAAGCCTTTGTCACATACACGTTAGTGAACGTAGTTGAACGTAGTTGAACGTAGGACAGATTAATGTGGGTCAATCGTGGTGTAAGTACGTTAAACTACGTTGAAAATGTTAAGGTATGGCAGGTTCTGGTATGGATAAATATGTTACAGCACGGATGCTGATATGTTCAACTACGTTCAACTATGTTCAACTACGTTCAATGTACATTAGCCTCCACTACAGTCAACTACGTTCAACTATATACAAGTATGCTAAAGTATGCTAGAGTATGCTAGAGTACATTAAGAGTACGGAGACTTTCCCACAGTACGTTAGCCTCTAACCTAGCGCTCTTTTGAAGATGTTCAAAGATTAAATCGGAACTCACAGCCCACTCATGTTATTACCAAGTTAGCGTGATGGAGAAGTATGGATGCCGGTATGTTCAACTACGTTCAACTACCTTCAACTACGTTCAACTACATTAGCCTCCACTACATTAAACTATGTACACTAATGTATATGTGACCGGGCCTTGACAGTTATGGGGCAAATGAACTAACATATTCTCGTGGGTTAACACCCTGGGTGTTTAAATTGGCAAAGCCCTGAAGTGGGGGTCGGTGTTTACCCACAGATGGGCTTTTAAGGTGTGGGTTTTTATGAAATATTGGCCAAGTAAGGGGTGGGCGTTAACCCACACATGAGCATTAACTAGCGAGAATACAGTATTTTTGGACGGGATGATGAGATGGTACAAACAAAATAGCAGGTAACTAAATATCAGGCAATTTAAATATTATGTCGATCTTATGTGTTAATGTAGACTGGAGGATAGTCATTTGAATGTACAATATTTCATTGATTTATTGATCATACATCTGAGGAGGCATGAGTATTAGGGATATTACTTGCTTCTATGGTTACTAGTGGATTTGGAAATTATGCAGATAATGCTTGCAGGATACATTTTAATTGTCTTGGTCAACTATAATTTTGTGGTTAGTATGCACTGCATTGGTTCGGTCAGGTGTAATAGGGTCATCATCATCATCATCATCATGCTGTCGGTCGCGATGCGACAAAGCCTGCTTTCATTACTTGACTGCCGCTATCCTACATTTCATGAAAGCTGCCTGCAAAAGTGTTGAAGTGCTGCTGGCTTTTGCAAGTTACCAGCGGCACTCTCTTGGGGAGGAATAGAGGTTTCAGCAGGTGACTAAATATATGGTCATATGTTATAAGTTACAGCATATATTTCGGTAGTTTTCTTCAGCTTTTATCTTTTTTCCCATCAAATTTTCTATTAGATTAGATTAGATTACATTGTTTGAGCTGTATGCTCAGGCCAAGAGTCCATCACATGTGGTGAGGCAATTAGAGCCCATCACATGTGGTGAGGACGCTCTGTTCAGTTTTGTCATGTGCAGTAATGAGTTTGAATCTGCTGGCGTTCGCTGGGTGTATCCTAGAATATGTGGTTCATCTGGTATTGTTGTTAACACCTTGTCAAGCTGCCTTTTGAATTTGTCAATTTGTTTAATTAAATTTAATTAATTAATTAATTTGTTATTGGGGAGGGGGCTGATGATATAGATGGGGTTTGGAACCCAGGGAGGTTAACGGTCACCATACAAACTATACATCAGCATGCCAACTACTGTAATATGGGTGATTACCAAATATCCTAGCTACATTTGAGGTACGTACTATCAAGATGGCTACTCACATGCGATAATGGCATGCTCCTGGCAGCGTGATAGTGCTGCCGACATTCGTTGTCAGATTGACAAGGATGCAGTAGTGAAGGCAAAGAGAGTTGATCGACTAGCCATGGGAGAGACCCGACACAAGGCCTATGCAGGCGAAGTGATGGATGATGTAATAACGAGTAGACGGGTGGGTGGGAGTAAGTGAAGGCAGGTCACCGGCTGGCCAGGGAGTGAGGCAAACTCCACCGGGAGGGCGGTGATGGGCAGAATGGTCGGACTGGTGAAAAAGATTACATCCAATCAGGAATCAGCAAGCTAGGCTACTGGGTAGGGGGGTTCGCCGGTATGGAGTCTGGTGGTGGCACTTGTCGTTCCGCGCTGAATCAAATGCAATTCAATGAATTGCAAGCAATAATGTTTCACGCTGCTGACAACCTGAAAATATATCCCACTCAGTCACTTTATTTGAGTCTGTACCGACTGGATAGCTTGTTTGTTTGTTGTTGTTTTGAATCCTAGCAACATCGAAGGTCATATCAAGACGGGTACCGACTTGTGACAGTGTACACACATGGTGACTTTATAGTGATGCCCCACTGGGAAACCAGACCACCAGCACCATGACCTGATATCCCCCTCAGTCACATTATCCTGACACTGAGCCAACCAGTCCTTGGCCTATCCTATTAATGTTGAGCGCCAGGCTAGGAAGCAACAAGTATACATTTTTAAGTCATTGGTTTGACTCGCCAGGATTTCGAACCCAAAAACTCATCGGTTCGGATCTCCCGATCTCCCAAAACAGGAGATGGAAGCTCTACTCATTCGGCCACCCCGTCTGTGTGAGTAGATAGCAGCTAGGTCTAATACTCAGCATCAGGAGACGTAGTTACAGATGCCATTTGTATTGAGTCTACAGTTTGCCTTGGCCGAGGATTGAACCCACAACTTTCCGCACTGGGACGGGACACTTCACCACTAGGATATCAACTCATAATAATAGGTGCAATAAATTGTAATTTCAACCAGATGAGAAAGCCGACTTGGTTGAGCGCTCGCTCAGAATGAAGGAAATCAATATCAGGACACACACAGTCGAGCCAAAGATTGATAAAATTGATACTTGTCACCACGTATCTCATTAAAGTTGCATAGTCCGATGGTTTTGAGTTTTGGTGAGTTTTCTGAGATAAATATATTAATTTGATTGTTATAATCTACTGTATTTCAAAATAAGTAACTTTGAGTTTAAATGGATAATTTCTGAGGTATTGAAATGCAAAGATATCAAATTAGTTTTGGCAAGCATGCCAAAACTCTGACACCACAGGCTTCTGCAGTAACAGGTTCTATTCCATTGTCTCAGTATTCCCTTCTATGTGGCAACAATGCTTAATAAGTCCATGAATATCTAAGTTAGATATTTATCGTCAAATCTATATCATTATTTTGGTTTTGAAAATTTGATGCTTCATCGGACTATGCAGCTTTAATAGGATATGGAAAGGACTGGCTGGATCAATATCAGGATAATATACCTGAATGCAATATCGAGTCATGGTGCAGGTGGTGCACAATCCCAGTGAGGCAGCACTATAAAGCCATATAAAGACTAAAGGTGCACTGAAGCAATTCAGTACCCATCGTACTGCCATGACCTTGGGGAATGTTATTAGAAGGTAAAACCTCAATAGCCCGAATATAGCATTGTAGTGGTCTGCACTGAGATCTCAGACAAGGAGCCACATAGACAGGTGGGCGTGGGTAGTGTGTTGATATCAGGGAGCCTAGGTGGTGTTAGCACACTGGCCTGGAATGCAAAGAGATGTGGGTTCGAGTCCCACTCTAGGCACAATATTTCCCATTTTCATCACCCCCACGACACTGGTTGCCGTGACCATGATCCTTTACAAGCTACATGCTGTATAATTGTTGAACCTACCCTGTGTATGTAAGTGTGTTGCATTTCCTGTATATATGTAATTGTAAGCATTAAAAGACTTACAATTCCAGGGGGACGAGTGTAGTAGTCTGCACTGACCTCTCAGGCAAGGAGCCGCATAGACATGTAGGCGTGGGTAGTGTGTTGATATCAGGGAGCCTAGGTAGTGTAATTGTTAGCACACTGGCCTGGAATGAAAAGAGATGTGGGTTCGAATCCTGCTCTAGGCACAATATTTCCCATTTTCATCACCCCCACGACAGCATTTTAATTTAATAACCAGACGGGGTGGGCAAATGAATTGATGGGCAAATGAGGTCATGGGATTCACGCCTTGGCTTCAAACCATAGCTCAGACAAATTGATGACTTAAAAAGTTATACTTGTCACTACCTAACATGGCATTCGGGATTACTAGTGTAGAACCAGGAGCAGTGGAATGTGGAAGACAAATTGTGCGTGTTTGAAATTTCCTGAGCGTAATCAACGAATGTAACAATCTTTTTAAAGCCAGCCATTTTCTTTGACGTTGCAGCATTGATTTGAGGGAAGTTAATTGTTGATGGCATGATTTAACCCTGCGGCAATGTAATCAATCTTCTGAGCCAATGTCTCATGCTCCCATGTGAGCCTCATTGATCATCGCATTAGCTCCTGGTTCTGCCTTCGCAACCCAACCACCTCCAGGCCCGTATGCATGAGGCGGTGTTAGCGAGCCAAAACTGGTTTTGGCGGGGATTTCTAGGTTAGTGGCGAAAACTCAGTACGCAATGAGCGGTGTTAGCGCAAACACACCAAGTGTAAGCTAACACCGCGTCATGCATACGGGCCACAACTGGTTCATCAAAGGTTGTGGTATGTGCTGTCCTATCTGTGGGAAAGTGCACATAAAAGAGCCCTTGCTGATTAACGCAAAGAGTAGACTATGTGGCGGGAGCGGGTTTCCTTCAAAGAAATAAGTCAGAATGACCATATGTTTGATGTCCAATAGCCAATAATAAAAATCAACGTGCTCTAGAATCATCGTTAAATAAAACAAGCTTTACTTTTTGTCTTCGTAATGCAATCTTCCCATGTTTATGTGTCAATATCAAATGCTCTCGCGTTGAATATTTTTAATACACTAATATTATTACCAATGGAGCGGTGCTGCATGGTTAGTTCCACACATACTTATCAAACCCCGGAACTGGCACTTCTCCTCTTGTGCCACCCCCAGCGTGGTAGACCTGCGGATGCCACCACCCGCTATTCCCGCCCTTGCTTGTGGTCTCGCCGCATACTTCACCACTTGGCAGATGTTTGCTCATAGAGGGCAGACGCAACCTCGATGATTTTGAAACTTGATAGATTTAGGAAGAAACAAACTTGCCTCTTGTCTCCACCATCCAATAGATTAGTTTTCCAATGTCATGGGATCAATCCCCGGCTCAGTCAAACTTGTCGCTACCTTACCTGGCAATCAGCACGGACTGGTTGGGTGGTGGTTTGAGATTTATGTCCTGGCAACATCTAAGGTCATATCAGGATGGGTACCAACTTGTGACATTGCACACTCATGGTGACTTTATAGCACTGCCCCACTGGGAGACCAGGCCACCAGCACCTTGTTTGTTTAACGACCCCCTCCCCCGCAAACCACAAAAGATAAAGATCGTCGGGAGGCCACCAACACCATGACCTGCTATCCCACTCAGTCACATTGTTCAGTCAGATTATCCTGACACTGAGCCAACCAGTCCTTGCCCTATCCAAATAATACCGAGCGCCTGGCTAAGAAGTGACAAGTAAAAATTGTAAGTCATTGGTTTGACTCTAAATGTAGATAGTTCCAAAGGTATACAAGTTTGTATCTCGCTCAGACTGCATTGTTGAATACACAATAATGAAACAAAAGTGGGACGTTGGTTAACTAGAAAACAGCAGCTCTTGCGTCTTTGTTTGTGGCTTCTAGGAAATAAGATCCATTGGCAGAAAACCTGATACTTTCATTTCCCCACTCGAAGTTATCCTGAAAGGCCACCCAGCTGGGTTCATGTGTGTAGTGGTCTGCACTGACCTCTCAGGCAAGGAGCCGCATAGACAGGTAGGCGTGCGTAGTGTGGTGACATCAGGGAGCCCAGGTGGTGTAATGGTTAGCACACTGGCCCAGAATGCAAAGAGATGTGGGTTTGAGTCCCGCTCTAGGCGCAATATTTCCCATTTTCATCACCCACATGACACTAGTTGCTGTGACGATGATCCTGTAGAAGCTACGCGCTGTATAGTTGTTGAACCTACCCTGTGTATGTAAGTGTGTTGCATTGCCTGTATGTATGTAATTGTAAGCATTAAAAGGCTTACAATTCCAGGGCGACGAGTGTAGTAGTCGGCACTGACCTCTCAGGCAAGTAACCACATAGACAGGTAGGCGTGGGTAGTGTGGTGCCATCGGGGAGCCTAGGTGGTGTAATGGTTAGCACACTCACCAGGAATGCAAAGAGATGTGGTTTCGACTCCCGCTCTAGGCGCAATATTTTCTATTTTCATCACCCCCATAACACTCAGTGTGATATTACGGCCATACCTTGGGTAATATGTGTTTGTTTATGTGGGATTTTTTTTTACAGATGATAAAAATTGTGCCTAATATAGGATTAGAACCCTTACATTTCCCATGTCAAGGCTAGCGTCCTAACCATTAGACCATATAGGCTCCCTGATGCACTCACCCTACTCATGCCTACCTTGTGAAGTCAGTTCATCTGCGGAGGTCAGTGCACCAAACACCAAGTTATAATTAAAACAGAACATATGCACCAACTTTGCTTAGCAATAAACAAAAAAGGTCAGTGTGACTTAAAGAATAATTAATGGTCACCAATAGAAATGTTTTTACTGAAACAAACAAACTAGCACCAAAGAACTCCCACCCCCTATCTCAAAATAAAACAAAACCCCAAAAGAAAACCCACAACAACCCTCCCCAACAGACCTATTCTGTACATAATTAACAACAGTCTCTTACCCCACGTCACATCCGAGACTCTCTTGACCAATCAATGGCCACTACCCACTTCGGTGCCAGCGCCATTGGTTAGCCCCAAGGGCCTTAAGTGGCGGAGATTTCATTGGTTAGTTCCGCTCACGGGCGTTTTGTGCAAGATGCCTAGGGGACGGCTTCTGATTGGTCAGTACCTGCGCAGCTGGGTACCAGTGGAATGGGAACCAGAGACTGGTCCCTGTGTTGTTTTCTGTGTGTGTGTGGTTTGGTTTACCTTGGCTTTCTAAGCCTAGTTTTAACAATAACACAAGGAAACAACACAAATATGCAACGAAGTAAAGGATTTAACGGCATCAAATTCTACTGACAGAATAGCTTCATATTCACTGTGTATATTAGTACAAAGTTACCCTAACCATGACACTGACAATATTAAATGCACACTGTGTTATCTCTTAATGCTGTCGGGTAACAGCACTATTCTTCTTTTTTCTTCTTTTTAAATATAAAATCTTTTTGTATTTGTATCAAACTCTTATTGATTTTAGACTATTATGAACATGAATGAATGTAACATAACATGTCCGGAAGACCAGTACCTCAGCACTGAAAAAATACCTTCATTCGCTGACTAAAATAATCATTTACCACAACAAGAAGTAGCCTGTTATGCAGTATTACTGACACCTAAAAGTTGGGAACCTAATACAAGTTATCCTCAGGAAACCTGTACAACAAAATCCACCCTCGTACCCCCCCTCCCCCCGCACCACACACACAGCCTTCCGCTCACACCCACCTTCTCGCCACACTCAATTAGTGTACCTTCAATTAGTGTACCTTCAATTAGTGGCTTGGCTGTTTGTGTTGTTCTTAACTGGACATTGAATGTAGCTAGGTCTCTCTCGACCTAGGGCGGTGGCAGATTTGGTAGAGCGTAGGCCTCCCGTGCGGGAGATCGGGAGTTCGATTCGCGGTCGAGTCAAACCAATCACTTATAAAATTGATACTTTTCGCCTCCCTCGCCTGGTGCTCGGCATAAATAGGATATGTCAAGGACTGGCTAGCTCAGTGTCAGGATAATGTGGCCGAACAGGATATTGGGTCATGGTTCTCGCAGCATGATTTCCCAGTGGCGCAGCAATATAAAAATCACCATGAATGCACACTGTCACAAGTCGGTACCCATCCTAAAACACCAACCACCAACCAACGAACATACCTTGGTCTGTGGGATCTGCTATTATCACACCACTACTGTTTCGCCAAAGGGCAAACATGGTTTCCAGCAGGTATAATATGATTGTTTGTTTGTTGTTGTTTTACATCCTAGCAACATCTAAGGTCATATCAGGACGGGTGCCGACTTGTAACAGTGCGCACTCATGGCGACTTCATAGTGCTGCACCACTGGGAAATCAGGCCACCAGCACCATGACCTGATATCCCACTCACTCACATTATCCTGTCACTGAACCAACCAGTCCTTGCCATATCCTAATAATGCTGAGCGCCAGGCTAGGAAGCAACAAGTATCAATTTTTAAGTCATTGGTTTGACTCGACCAGGATCCGAACCCACAAACTCATGGGTTCGGATCTCCCGATCTCCCAAAACAGGAGACGTACACTCTACTCATTCGGCCACCCCGTCTGGTCTGGTATAATATGAAGGGCGGCACACAGAGAGGAACTAGCGGGTATAATTCTGGTGAATACGATGACTCATTTCCTGCTGACCACTGTAAGGTGATGAATTCTGTGCAGGATCTAATCGCTGTGGTATTCTCGAGATCTGACATTTGCCAACTCTGCGCTTTTTTTCTGCTCCGTAAATGTCAAAAAATTTAATTTGCAGTGCTGTTTAAAAAATGTTGTATTATTGTTTTACCTAGAAGCGTGCATCAGACTGAACTACTTGAATTTATTGTATGTATTATTAAATGTATTAAGTATGACCCCCTCCCACCCACCCCCCAATAGCCGATGTTTACATTTTGTGCTGGCGAGGGGGGGGGGGGGGTCGTTAAACAAATAAATAATATATTGAGTATGGGGAAATGATATATCATATGTATTGACAATGGGAAATGGTTGGTTGGTTCTTGACGTTTTACGTCCTGGCAACATTTAAGGTCATATCAGAATGGGTACCGATTTGTGACAGTGGACACTCATGGTCATTTTATAGTGCTGCCCCACTGGGAAATCAGGCCACCAGCACAATGACCTATATTCCACTCAGTCATGGTATCCTGACACTGAGCTAACCAGTCCTTGCCCTATTCTAATAATGCCAAGCACCAAGCTAGGAAGCGACAAGTATCAATTTTTAAGTCATTGGTTTGACTCGACTGGTTACAATTCGGATCCCACGATCTACCAAAACCGAAGATGGATGCGCAACTCATTCGGCCATCCAGTCTGGTAAGATAAGTGTAAAATAAAGAATAGAATATAATGCATATAATGATATAATCCCGAAATAGTCTTTGCTTATGCCCCGGGCACATACACGTTAGTGTACGTAGTTGAACGTAGTGGAGGCTAACGTAGTTGAACGTAGTTGAACGTAGTTGAATGTAGTTGAGCATACCGGTGTAGCAGGAAATCACAAACCATGTAAATCGCAAACCCCCACTTGTGATTTCCTAGGAAATCGCAAACCCCTATGCCATATATCCTGGTATTATCACTCAGTTTCAGAATCGGCAATGTAAACAATGTCGTTAGCAAAATGGCCTTTTTAGTTCCAAATTCAGTCACTGCATACAGTAAATAGAACCATTTTAATATTCCAAATTCTTATTATGCATGCAAAATATATCAATGGACCATTATCTACTAAGGTGTTAGTTGAATATTACAAAATGCTTCCAGGGGTTTGCGATTTCCTGCTACACCGGCATCCAAACTTGTCCTTGATGTTAACTTGGTAATAATGTGGGTGAGCCGTGATGTTCGATTTAGTTTTTGGACATGTTCAAAAGAGTGCTACGTTAGGGGCTGAATTTGCATCCGCGATGCTAACATACTCTACTGTACTCTAGCACACTCTAGTGTACTGTAGCATACTCTAGAATACTTGGACGAATCCCTGGTCACATACCCGTTAGTGGATGTAGGTGAATGTAGTGGAGGCTAACGTAGTTGAACGTAGTGGAACCTACGGCATCCATACCGTAACATATTTATCCATACTGTAACGTATTTATCCATACCATAACGTATTTACCTGTACCGTAACATATTTATCTGTACCATAACCTGCCATACCTTAACGTATTTCAACGTAGTTTAACACACTTACAACGCATTTGATCCACGTTAGCCTCCACTACGTTCACCTGCGTTCAACTATGTCCACTAACTTGTATGTCACCAGGGCATTAGAGTTAGAGAGTACAGTTTTCAGAGCAGTGTGGGATCTGCAGATGATTGGATAGCTTCCTATTGCTTGCTGCAGGTCACACCACTATAGTATATATGTCTGCAGATGATTGGATAGCTTCCTATTGGTTGCCACAGGTCACACCACTATAGTGTATATGATTGACGTAGATTAACCTGCCCTCAACCTTGCATAAGTGCCACCTACATTCCCGCCAACTCACAGCGTTCCCAATCCTTTCTCTTATTGGTGGACCGTTGCATTCACAGCAACCCGTTATGAGTGCAGGTGGCAGCCCTCTCTGTATTTAGATGAACCCTCCCTCCACTGATACATACATTCATCAATACTCATCTTTATTCCTGTCACTGTGCATCGACTAAATAGTGGAAAATGTTATGGGCCTGTCACACTACGACGCTTCTCTCGGCGACCCGTCAGCGTTGAAAGGACTATCTTGCGCGTCGAGAAACGTCAAACTTTTCGGCGGTTTGGGGGAAAAGATCGGCGTCAGGGCGGCGCGTTATGCGCGCGCGGCAAACGTGTGTCGACGCGCTGGGGGAAAAAAAAAAAAGTTTGGCGCGACGTCTTCATTTAACCTTAAATGTTGCTAGGGCGTAAAACAAAAACGGCCCAGTTTGCGCAACGCGTGAGCAACGACCTTCCCGCGCGCGCGCCGTCTTCGTAGCGTTCCCATAACGTTATGCCGGCGCGTCCAACGCAGCGCGACGCGCGCCTAACGTCCTTACCCATATATTTGCGCGCGCTGGCGGTCGTTGGGTTGTTTTGGACAGGTTCAAAACCTTGGGCGACCGGCAACGCGCGCCGGCGCTTCGCGCCGACCATCAACGTCAACGATAATGTACCGACGTGTACCGACGCGCGCATAACGCGCCACCAGCGCTTCTCCATATTTCACCAAATATCGCCCAAAAACACCACACGTTGACGGGTCGCCGGCGAGAAGCGTCGTAGTGTGACAGGGGCATAACACTCAGCTGGTGTTATGGGTAAGGTTAGAATTTGCCTATATGGGTCGTTCTCAGAAAATGTGTCCCATCTTTGTTACATGGAAACCAAAGGTGAAAATATTCGAAATAATAGCAAAAAAACATTCCAAATAATAGCTTTGTTTGTTTGTTTGTTGTTTTATGTCCTAGGAACATCTATGGTCATATCAGGACGGGTCCCGATTTGTGACAGTGTGCTGCCATGGCAACTTTATAGTGCTGCCCCACTGGGAGACCAGGCCACCAGCACCATGACCCGATATCCCACTCAGTCAGATTACCCGGACACTGAGCCAATCAGTCCTTTCCCTATGCTAAGAATGCAGAGTGCCTGGCTAGGAAGCGACAAATATCAATTTTTAATTCATTGGTTTGACTCAACCAGGGTTTGAACCCACAAACCAGTGGGTTTTGATCCCCCGATTACCCAAAACAGGAGACGGACGCTCAACTCATTCGCCCATTCCCTCTGGTCAGGACCATTATGTACCTTATGCCTGAATCTTCATGAAAGCGAAACCTTTTCTGATAAATCCCTATTGCTGAAAACCTCGGTTTGAATCCCACGATCGACCAAAATGAGAGACGGACGCTCAACTCGTTTGGCCATCCCATCTGGTCTGTTACACTCAACTGGTGATATGGCCAAGGTTAACATTTGTCTATATATTATATGGGTCACATGGGCCCCGTGTTGGTAGACCATGGGATCGTGGGTTCAAACCTTGGTCAAGTCAAACCAATGACTTAAAAAGTGATACTTGTCGCATCCTAGCCAGGCACTCGGCATTATCAGGATAGGGCAAGGACTAGTTGGCCCAGTGTCAGCAGTGGAATGAGGAAGACCAATTGGCTGCGATTGAATTTCTCCTGCTTAATCAATAAATGTAATAAACAAACAGTGGGATATTGTATTAGGGTGCCGACGGCAAGGTCTCCCAGTGGGGCAGCACTATTAAATCACCATGAGTGTGCATTGTCATAAGTCAGTACCTATGCTAATATGACATTAGAGGTTGCTAGGATGTAAAACAACAACACACAAGATACATTGGATGTATTGTTTGCTCCACTGCACCTAGATAAAGGATTCACCCCATACTTGCAGTACACGGGTGAATTCCAACCCTATATAAAAGCTGTCGAAAAGGTGGGGAAATGAAATGAGAGCCTAAATCCACAATCTAAGAAGCAACATTTATTCTTTCTATATGTCTTCATATTTCCCCGCTACCTTTGAGTTGAAAAATATAAAAAAACATTTAGTTTAATAGAATTTAAAAGTGAAATCGACGGCGTTCCATCGCCACCATATTGTCTTTGTGCATTCTCTCCCATTTCACCAACTCTGTGCTGATATAAGTAGCCATTTGATATTGGAGCCAGGCATTCTACTTCCTGTTCCATACTAAGGCTATTTTCGCCAGTATTTAGACTACATTGTCATTCACCCGTGTACTACAAGTACAGGGTGAATCTTTTATCTACACTGCACCATGATGTGCTGGTTTATCACCAGATCTCAGATGTTTTTTCCCAGCCATGTGCTGAGTGGAAATAAGCAGCCTTATTAATTCACAACAGCAATGGCATAACAAACAGATTAATTATGGCATGGACAGGACAAGGCCTGTAGGCGGTCATTTTCTTTTAATCTGAGGGGGTTAACCTTTCACTTTGTCTAGATCTCAATTACATGTATAATTGTTTTAAAAAACACATCAAAAGCATGATCAAAACATAACCTGATGAACCTGAGTAGATCTTTAGCTGAATTAGGTCTTCGTCTTTCTGACATCATCATCATCATCATCATGATGTCGGTCGCGATGCGACAAAGACTGCTTTCATTACTTGACTGCCGCTCTCTGACACACAATATTTAAATGCACTGAAAGCTGCATAGTCCAATGAAAACATAACATTTTCAAAACCAAAGCAATTATCTAGATTTGATTCGACATATCTAACTTAGATGTGGTAAACATGTTTATTCTGCTGAATAAGTCTTTTGGTAGCGCCATTTTTCAATTCAGGGTTATTTACACAAAAGGTATATAGAATAAGGTATACAATAACTGTTGAATACACAATTTGCAGCATGTAAGGCAATGACATTCTGTAACACCAAAAGTTCCATAGCAATATGGTAACGGTAGTATCATATAACTAGATCAATATTAGTCAGATCAATGTGAGTATTTACATAGAATTTAGAATGTAAGCAGAAGTTATCTTCTGTATTCAGTTGGTAAAGTTGTTGTAAGTTTTAATGTTCAGTTAGGCAAGCGGTATATAAATGTCAGTTTGTTTGAAATATTCTGGTGTAGATATTGATGCACTTATTAAGCATTTGTTTGTTTGTTGTTGTTTTACGTCCTAGCAATTTCTAAGGTCATATCAGGACAGGTACCGTCTTGTGACAGTGCACACTCATGGTGACTTTATAGTGCTGCCCCACTGGGACACCAGGCTGCCAGCACCATGACCTGATATCCCACTCAGGACATTGCAACTATGAAGTGACTTCTCTGAACAAATGCATTTGAGCATCTATAGTGACAGGAAATGAACAAGCTGAACAAGCTGCGAAAATTGCTTTGAAACAATGTTGTTGTACCGTGACGACTCCCTCACTCTGATCTGAGACCACTTATTCTGAAGGATATCAAATCAAAATGGTGACATGACTGGGAGGAGCATCTGAACAATAAGTAGCGTATCACATCACCGCATGCATTGAAGAACAGCCACAGCATCATGCTGAGTGTTTATGGGACCAAGCAACACTCACTCATTGTAGTATTGGCCGCTCTTGGCAGACTCATGCATTCTACTCAAGGGAGAACAGTTCACCCGCCACCCCCACCCATCCCCACCCCCACCCCCCACCCCCGCTCTACCCGATTGCATAGGGTGTCGGTGTCCACTGGTCCTCAAACATATTCTGCTTGAAGGCGTAGATTTGATGGTCTTGCACCAAAAATGTTGAATTTAAATAACATGTGAGACATCTCAACCACTGTTTACCATTGCCAGTCCTGATATGACCTTAGATGTTGACAGGACGTAAAACTCCAACAACCAACCAGTTTAGCAACGTAACGCAGATTTGAGATCCCAATGAAAAGATGAACTGTATCCGGGTCAGGATCACGAAAAGAGGCCAATTGGGGGAAGTTGTCAGCGTCGAGCATGGATGTCGGCGTCGATCGGTATAATTATAATTTAGCATTGGCAGAGGTGTTGGAAAGTCCTTAAATTTATCCTGAATGTAAAGGTTGAGAAAATACAACAACCTTATTTGTTTCTAGGATAATTTAATATGAAACAAAGAAATGCACAAGACTTTAAGAATTGCAACGCCGACATCTGTTAAAGTTGCCGGCGTCGAGCATTGGATGTCGGCGTCGATCGGTATCATTATAGTTTAGCATTGACAGAGGTGTTGGAAAGTCCTTAAATTTATCCTGAATGTAAAGGTCGAGAAAATACAACAACCATATTTGTTTCTAGGATAATTGTTTGTTCATTGCTCCATAACCATATGATCATATGAAAAGTGGAATTAGCGAGAATTACAATTATTTTCAGGTAAAATGTTGTTATTTAAACTATATTTTTGGATTTGCTTTTACCTGGTTTTGTGCCTGAACTCTTCATATATATATATATATATATTTATATTTATATATACCAGACACGGTAGCCGAATCAGTAGAGTGCAGTATTCCCGTACTGATACTTGTCGCCCCCTAGTCTGAGTGGGATATTGGGGTGATGGTGCTGGTGGCCTGGTCTTCCAGTGGGGCAGTACTATAAACTCGCCTTCAGTGCGCACAGTCACAAGTCGGTACCCATCTTGATATGAACTTAGATGTTGCTAGGATGCAAAATAATAACAAACAAACGTAAACATATATATACCATATTTCAGAGAGAAGTTTAAGAAGTAAAATAAATTGAAACAAAAACTATAAGGCATTCAAACTGTCTCTGAGTGCTAAATAGTTTGTATTATGTATTGACTACAGCCAATGTCACCCCCCTCCCCCCCACCTTCCCCTCCCCCAGAGAAAATCAAATATGGTGGTAGGCACCTTGTCCAGCAGTTGTGAGCCGAAAACGAGAACCAGGGCTGCATTCAGGGTACGTATTGGAGGCGCCTTGGAGACGGCCCTGATGTCACGCTAGTCTGAATGGCATATAGCTGTCGGCCGCCTCGAAAATGGGGGCCTCCATAGGCGGCAGCCATTTGCAATGAAAAGGAAGTGCTCTGATTGGCTGAAACGACTGAATTCGGCGGCCATTTTCAAGGCACTTTTTCTCTCCTATCTGAGGCCTCGGAGATGCACCCTGAACGGAAATAAGCCAAAACGCATCACGGAGACGTCTCGGAGACGTCTCGAAGACGAACCCTGAACGCGGCCCATATTGGCATTCTGGGTATTGTACCGCGAGACGAGAGTATGGGTGCATGTCGTCTGCTTATACCACTACGGAACTGGCGGTGGGCGGGAGTTTGTGTATCGGCATCCGTTGCCGTCACGTCACAACTATAGACGGCATCGTCGAATTGCGAATATAAACACCATGTCACGATTTTGGATCATGTACTTGTATATATATATTTATGCACTGCTAACAAATCGTTATGAACAGGCAGTTTTGTGCAATATAAAATGCATTATATTAATATTATTTAGCAGAATGCCAATAGCGTTTCGCCTTGCTAAGCGCTACCATCGCACAGTCCGGCTGGAGCTACAGCAGCCTGGGTAACTTGATGTAAAAATATACGGTCTTTCGGTCGTGATAGCCAAGCTTGGAATCATATCAATATCTCGGGTGATGGAGTTGAGGATCATTGTTATGTAATAGTGATGCAATGTGTGCCCACTTGCTGTGTGACATGGAAATAACTATGTGTAAATGTTATGATGCACAGTGACTGGGATTGTGGTATGATGTTCGGATATTAAGATACGATTACTAATTACAGGAATGTTCCCTCCATGCACCAGGAACAATGCAAATGGAGTGGGACATGTATTATTGTTTAATGAAACTGTATGATGACTACTTGTTACCACGGGATCACTGGATTAGCACAACCAGCCATTCCGCATACATTATGGACAACACCTGCCCTGGGGTTGAGTGACAGGTGCCCCCTCTTGGGCGCCACCCCTCCCAGGCTGCAGAGGTGTCTGATGGGCTGGCTGTGTGAGCCCAGTCACCCTTGAACTCCTTGCACTTGCTGGACAGACAAGGACTCACTCTAGAGATACAAAAGGAAGCAGTTCACCTCTGAGCTGTGTGTAACATCCATAGGACTTAGGTTCAATGGGCTGTAGGCACTGATTTTGACTGAACAAGCAGAAGCTATGTGGGTCTGTGTAGCAGGTTGTGGCAGGTCAGGGTGGCAGGTCACTTGGAGGTGAACAAGAGTTGTAACAATAAAGCTCAACTTTATCACTGTCAGTCTTGCGTGACTTGTCTGCCTTTCTTTCCTATGAGTTGTTTTTTATATTTAGTGTGGGGAGACTGGCATACCATTGCCAGGATCCTCCTGATAGTAGTGAGTATAAGTAGAATAATTAGGAGCGGCCAAGAGTACCAGTAAAATCCTTCATTGGGTTTGCGTGCAAACAGGCAAACATGCAAACATTCAAACAGGCAAACCTCCTGCATGTTGTGGCCGTGCTTGCATGAGCACAACTACCACCACACTCATTCCCGTTGACAATTTGTACCAAGCTGATAAATGGTAGGCTAAATTGTTGGCCAGCCAGAAGTATAGATCTCAACTAAATATTCGCGCTTTGTAATGTCTTACAGAGAGTCTAATAATAGTTATGAAATGCAAATTGGATCTTTAAATCAATTGGATTCGACATACCAGACGGGGTGGCCGAATGAGTTGAGCGTCCATCCCTGTTTGGGGAGATCGGGGGATGCAAACCCATTAGTTTGTGCGATCAAACCCTAGTCGAGTCAAACTGATTCCTTAAAAATTGATACTAGTCGCTTCCTAGCATGGTGCTCAGCATTACTAGAATAGGGCAAGGACTGGTTGGCTCAGTGTCAGGTTAATGTGATATCAGGTCATGGTGCTGGTGGCCTGATTTCCCAGTGCGGCAGCACTATAAAGTCACCATGAGTGTGCACTGTCACAAGTCAGTACCTGTCCTGATATGACCTGAGATGTTGCTATGGCGTAAAACAAAAAAAGAAAAAAAGTGTATTTGACATGTTTACCACGAATTTAGCGCAGTGCATGTAGGTTAATTCTTGCTGTCTGCGTCTATAGTTGGTATGGTGCTACATTGCATCCAGTCACGTGATAGCAGTATCCAATTTCCTGATTGTTGTAGTGAAACCGTGTTTAGCATGCAGCTCAGTACAAAATGGCCGAACTGACTATGTTTTCCGCCGGGGTAGAATATTTGTTTGTTTTGTTTGTTTGTTTGTTGTTTTCTGTCCTAGGTCATATCAGGACCGGTACCGACTTGTGACAGTGTGCACTCATGACAACGTTATAGTGCTGACCCACTCGGACACCAGGCCACAAGCACCATGACCTGATATCCAACTCAGTCACATTATCCTGACTTACCATATCCTAAAAATGCCGAGCGCCAGGCTAGGAAGTACCAATTATTAAGTATCGGTTTGACTCGACCAGGATTCGAAACCACAAACTCATGGGTTCGGATCTCCCGCCGGGGTAGAATAGTTTAAGGAGATTGCTATGCGGTCTAGTTGTGTTTGTCACCTCTCTTTAACACACTCTCATTGATAATTAAGATTTATACTGCGTGTCATGGATAAGCCTGAATAGGCTTGTTTTCACCATTAGACAGTTTGTCGATAGAAAGCCCAAGCCTACAATTTTACCGACCCAAGGGATTTTTTTACCTCCCACACCACATAGACATGGTATGAGAGCAACTGGCCTTTGATGACGCTGTAAGTTATACACAGTGGTGGAAATCCAAATTGGCAGAGGTGGGGGCACAGGGAATCGAACCACTGACCTTCAGATTACGAGTCCGACCTAGAAAAAGTCAGACACTCTAACCACTCCGCCACAGAGAACACCACAATAATGATTTACACAGGAAGTTAGCAGCAAGTAGTTTCCGCTACAGATTCTTGGTTGTTGGAGTTTTACGCCCTGGCAACATCTCAGGTCATATCAAACCGAGTACCCACTTGTTACTGTGTGCACTCATGGCAACTTTATAGTGCTGCCCCACTGGGAAATCTGGCCGTTTCTGCTACAGTATACGCGTGTAGTACAGCATACATGTGTATAACTGTCGGGGCGCGATGGAAACAATGGGAACTGGATTCGAACCCAGATGTTTGCCATTCTGGGGTTTGGTGACCTAGAACCATTATCCTACCAAGGCGCCATCAACCCTGAATTAAAATAGAATATAGCGATCAATCTAAGGTGTTTGTCTCAGACAATTGCAGAAACTCAAACCCATTGTATTGAACAGTGCAACTATAAAGGACTTGTAGATGTAAACCATATAAAAGACTTACAATTCCTTTTTAGGCCCCGCAGCCATCACTGCTGTAGTAGTCTGCCCTGACCTCTCTAGCCTGCTGCTTATTTAATGCTTACAATTTCATACAAACAGGCAATGCACTTACACATACATATGCAGGGTAGGTTCAACAACCATATTGCGCGTAGCATGTACAGGATCATGGTCACGGCAACCAGTGTGATGGGGGTGATGAAAATGGGAAATATTGTGCCTAGAGTGGGACCCGCACCAACATCTCTTTGCATTCTGGGCCAGTGTGCTAACCATTACACCACCTAGGCTCCCTGATATAACCACACTACCCACGCCTACCTGTGTATGTGCTTACTTGCTTGAGAGGTCAGTGCAGACCACTAAATACATATTTACCACACAAATAAAGAAGAATATAACGCACTTCAGAGATATTTAAAATGAGAACTTCCTAAATTAATGTTGGTGTGCACACCGAAAAGCATGGGCATCATAGGCTTCAGCACGGAGAGATTCTAATAAAATTGAATTATTATTCCCTTCCATGGAGTTATCAATATTTAATAAATACTCCAGGACCCACGTAGATATTTAAGAGCAAATTTAGCTAAGTGGATTTGTTGGGGGTGCGGTTCTCTCTTGGAAATGTGATGGGTTAATCATGTCATGCAGCATTTAGGTGCCCCTGGGACCATTATGTTTTGTTTTGTTTGTTTGTTTTATGACCTAGCAACATTTAAGGTAATATCAGGATTGGTACCGACTAGTGACAGTGCGCACTGATGGCAACTTTATAGTGCTTCCCCACTAGGAAACCACGCCGCCAGCACCATGACCTGATATCCCACTCAGTCACATTATCCTGACACTGAGCCAACCAGTCATTGCCCTATCCTAATAATGCCGAGCACCTGGCTAGGAAGTGAGAAGTATACAATTTTTAATTCATTGGTTTGACTGGACCTGGGTTTGAATCCACATGCCCATGGGTTCGGGCCCCGTGATCTCCCAAAACAGGAGATGGTCGCTCAACTCATTCGGCCACTCCGTCTCGCTGGACCCATTATGTACTTTATGAGTTAACCTTCCTGAAAGCGAAATCTTTTCCGATAAACAGCTGATAAATCCCTATTGCCGAAAACCACCTCCCAAAAAGCTTGTTCTATCACATTCGGCCTTGAACTTGACCTTGACCTTAGGCCGCACCATCTCGCTACCCGATTCGGGCGGGTGAGTGAGTACCTATGTGCCTAGGCGATCCGCATTCTGTATGCGAAGTCATGGGTTGATACCTCGCAGAGTCGAATCCACTAACTTTTCAAAGGTGATGTTCAATGTAACTAGGATAGAAATATGAATGTTGGGCTCCAGTGTGAAGGATACTATGACTGAGTCGGATATCAGGACGCACATGCTGCCGGTGGGCCGGTATTTCCATCGGGAAGCATTATAATGACAGACGCCAGAGATGCTCGCCGTCATAAGATCTGGTCCCGCTCTGATACAACCTTAGATTGTTGTTAGGATGTACAACCCCCTCACGCCTCGGCGGAGCCAATCAAACCAATGACGTACACAATTTATACGTGTTGCTACCTAGCCTGCTGCTCGGCATTACTAGGATAAGACAAGGACTGGTTAGCTCAGTATCAGGATAATGTGACTTAGTGGGATATCGAGTATTGGTGCCAGCGGCCTGGTCTCCCAGTGGGGCAGTAGTATGAAGTCGTCATGAGTGTGCGCCATCACAAGTCGGTTCCTATCCTGATATGACCTCAGATGTCACTAGGATGTAAAACCACAACAAGCGAAACACTGTCCATCTTGCCCGTCCTGATATGACCTCAGATGTCACTAGGATGTAAAACCACAAGAAGCGAAACACTATCCATGTACCTCGCCCGTCCTGATATGACCTCAGATGTCACTAAGATATAACCTGACTGTCATACTCACAGAACACTATAGCGGTGTCATATATAAGTCCGATGGTTTTGAGTTGTTGCCATTGTTTTCTAGATAAATACATTAGATTGATCATTATCATCCACCTCACTTTAGTTTTAAGTAACTTTTATTATAAATCCTTAACTTTTGGAGGTATTTGAATTTAAAACATGTCCAATTAGAGCTGCATAGTCCGATGAAAACATCAAATTTTCAAAACCAAAACACATCTAGATTTGATTCTACATATCTACCGTAGATACTGATGCACTTATTAAGCATTTACCGACACATATAAGGGATGACTGAGTCAATTAAGAGAACCTGTTACTGCAGAAGCCTATGGTGATAGAGTTTTGGCAAGCTTGCCAAAATTAATTTAGCATGTTTCCATTTCAAATATCTCAAAAGTTTGCGCCTAATATGTTTATCTCAGAAAATGAGAGAAACCAAAAACTATCGGACTATGCAACTTTAATTTTGGCAAGCACCTCGTAACTCTGACACCATGGGCTTCAGCAGCAACAGGTCCCATTAAGTTGGCTTATGGTGCTGTCACACTACGACATATCTCGCCAGGGTGCTGCCAATGAGCAAAATCACTTTTTAACGTCGAGACACGTCAAACTATTTACTGCGGTGGGAAAAGGTCGACATAGTGGTAGCGTGCGATCGACGTTGTGGGGGGGAAAAAAGAAAAAGGTGGGCGCAACGTGTGGGAATGAGCCTCACGCGCGCGTGGCGTGTGCATAGCAATCGCATAACGTTATTCCAACGGTCCGCTAGCGACTGGCCGATGTGTTACACAACGTATGAGAGCGCGTGATCGACGCGTGATCGACGCGTGACCAACGACACTCCAGCGCGTTTCGGCGCATGTCGGCATGGCACCAGCACGCTATCAGCGCATCAATGTTAAGCGAGTGGCAGACATGCGGCCAACACATCCAAAACGTCGAAAAACACTGGAGAAATGCCAAGAGCTCGTCGGCCACAGGTTATGCATACGTTGGTGGTACGTTACCGACATGCTGATGGAACGCTCGCTGTCGTTGGAAAAAAAGTCAAGGTAAGACAACATCACACAACATCAGAACAACATTCCTCCAATGCGCCCCTAACGTATCTCGACGTGCCCCTAACGTCGCCATAACATTGTCGCACGTCAAAAGTTGTATGCATGCACAAAACTTTGCCGACCCCATGATGCGTGCCACCTAACGTCGCCGTAGCTCAACGTATACCAACACACGCATAACGCGCGTGTAATGCTTCCTGACATATCCTGATGTAGCGCCAAAAAATCACATATGTCGATGCGCGTTGGCGAGAAGCATCGTAATGTGACAGCACCATTAGTATCATCGACTTCTATGCTACAACAAGTGCTTAATAACGGCACCAGTATTCAAGTTAGATATGTAAGGTAAATCTAGATTGGTGTTTTGGTTTTGAAAATTTGATACTTTCATCAGATTATACAGCTTTATGCAAATAATGCACAAAATGAATATTTCTTAAATCACCGACAAAAATAAAATTGTATTAAACGATTTTTGTTTTACTTTACTGACATCCTCCCCCCCCACCCCTCTTCGCCTCCCCAATGTCGTACTCTTTGTGCAACCGTGGACATGTTGACAAGTTTGGATGGCCCTTTAAGCTGCATAGTCCGATGAAGCATCAAGTTTCCAAAATCAAAACAATTATCTAGATTTTATTCTACATATCTAACTTAGATACTGATACGCTTATTAAGTATTTGTTGCCACATAGAAGGAGGGAATGCTGAGTCAATTTAATGGAACCTGTTATTGCACAATCCTATGGTATCAGAGTTTTGGCGTGCTTGCCAACATTATTTTCAAATGTTTGAATTTCAAATATCTCAAAAGGTAGACATTTCAATGAAAAGTTACTTCAAACTAAAGTAAGGTAAATAATAATGATCAATTTAATATACGTAACTCAGAAAAATGTCAGAAACTCAAGACCATCGGACTATGTAACTTTAACCCCTGCACACTTAAATCCCGCTCTCCCGCTCTTCCAACGTACACGCCCTTTCGACCAATCAGCGCCCGCCACACGTCTCGGCCTCGACCCCCGGGGTTCACCACCTAAGACCTCACAGCCCGGGAAATCCCATTGGTTATTTCCGGTCACGTGGGCTGTATGCATACGCTGGTGTAAGTGGTGCTCGGGGGGGGGGGGCGGTGTATGGTTAGTTGTACGGGCGGAAATGCATGCATCTTTGCGCGAGTGTGTGAGTGTGTGGGTGTGTGAGTGTGTGAGTGTGTGGGTGTGTGGGTGTGTGAGTGTGTGGGTGCGTGAGTGTGTGGGTGTATGAGTGTGTGAGTGTGTGAATGTGTGGGTGTGTGAGTGGATGAGTGTGTGGGTGTGTGAGTGGGTGTGTGGGTGCGTGGGTGTGTGAGTGTGTGAGTGTATGGGTGTGTGAGTGTGTTTGTATAGCTATACTTGGGAGGACCTCACCTTGACTGCACACCAAACCTGTGAGGCCCTTGTCTTCTTATGAGGACTTACACCCTAGTCCTCATAAGTAAACTTTGGGAAACAACATATTTCTATGAACTTTGCCTCCTGTGATGATTTGAAGTGAGCCCTCATAAATAGGGGTCAATCTGACACACCCCACACACTTTTCTACCATGATGCCCCCTGGAATTCAAGTTTTGAACTAACTTGACAAACTTACACACCCTGAAGCTTCAAGCCCTCACACATGTGGTGTGCTACCATAAGTTAACCGTAGTGATGACCCAATTCAAAGGGTTTGATGGGGGTCAGTTCACTGAGCTAGTTATATCCCATTAGTCCGGGCTGTTGTGTGTGAGTGTGTGTGAGTGTGTGAATGTTTGTTTGCTGTTGTTTTATGTCCTAGCAACATCTAAAGTCATATCAGGACGGGTGCCGACTTGTGACAGTACGCACTCATGGTGATTTTATAGTGCTGCCCCACTGGGAAATCAGGCCACCGGCACCATCCATGACCCGATATCCCACTCAGTCACATTATCCTGACAGCGAGCTAACCAGGCCTTGCCCTATCCTAATAATGCTGAGCACCAGGCTAGGAAGTGACAAGTATAAATTTTTAAGTCATTGGTTTGACTCGACCGGGCACCGAACTCGCAAACTCCCGATCTTCCGCACACGAGGCCTGTGCGCTACCGATTCGGCCACCACGCCCGGTCGAGTGTATGAATGTGGGTGTGAGAGTGCAAGGGTGTGAGGGCTTGAGGGTGTGAGGGTGTGAGGGTGAGAGCATCAAACTTCTGATGCCATCGGCTTCAGCAGTTACCGGTTCAACAATGTTGATCTAATATTCTCTTCTATGCATGAACAAATGCTTAATAAGCACACTTGTGTCTAAGTTTGGATAACACATAGCTAACTGTTTTGGTATTTGAAATGCAACTTTACGCATAGGAGTTAAGAATGTGATTCACAAGGGAGGAGCCGTAGGTGAGCACAGTTTGAATATAGAGTGGAGTTACTCCCTCGGCTGCTGGGGGAGAGTTGCTGGTGTTGGTGGCGGCCGAGTGGGCAGTTCTGGGAGGCGGCGGTAGGGGGCGCCTCGGCGGAGAGATCTGATTGATGTGTATAGGCCCAGGAGGAGAGAGTCCGGTGGGAGGGAGGCGGAATGCTGTCAACATCTCCTCACCCCCTGAAATCAGACACAATTCTTACATATTACGCACCGATGCACCTGGATTGACCTATTTACAACGCCATCTAACGTCTTGAGAGTATTAGCCATGGTCAAGTAGGAAAGGTTGTGTTGTTGAAGTTGTACATGGTGGCAACATCTAAGGTCATATCAAGACGGGTACTGACTTGTGACAGTTTGCACCCATGATGACATTATAGTGCTGCCACACTGGGAGACCAGGGTGCTGGCACCATGACCCGATATCCCACTCAGTCACATTATCCTGACACTGATCCAACCAGTCCTTGCCCTATCCTAATAATGCTGAACGCCAAGCTAGAAAGCGACAAGTCCCAACTTTGTAAGTCATTGGTTTGACTCGATCGAGAATCGAACTCCCGATCTCCCAAACTGGAGATCCATGCTTCCCGATTCGGCTAGCATTCTTGGTGTAGGTAGGAAAGGTCGTGTGAGTAAGTAAGCATGATTAGTAATATGTCTTAAGCAAAATTAGGAGCACACATATGGGTAGTTGTATGCTTTCATTTCGTACCTTATTATCATGCCTCCTGGGTTCCTAAATAAAAATCTCTATTCACATTCCCATCATCAGCCATGAGAAAGGTCTGATTTTACGGAGGATTGCCGATTTCTCACCTTTCTTGGGCATAGATGTCATTTCCTCGCATATCTTTAGCCCTGTCAGATTTACTGAGAATCAGATTTCCGCCTTATTGTTGATGGAACTAGGCAGGGCCACCAGTGTTGTAGTTTCTGCGGCACACCAGTTTGTGAGGGACACATACATTCAAATGCATTGTCAATGGCCGTGAGTGATCTTCATACAGAAAAAGTCAAATATCTCTCAAATTTCACCACCTAGAAACAAACCGCTTGGCACACATACTGAAAACATATTCAACAAACAGGTTATATTAAATTTATAAGGTTAGGGTTCTTGATTTCTATTAATTTTAAATAAAACTAATGTTTTGCACTGCGCGTAGCATCAAACTCCAGGCATTGTCAATGGTCGTGAGCAATCTTCATACAGAAAATACAGCAAAAGGGAAGTATCTCTAAAACCACACCACCTAGAAATAAATCGCTTGGAACAAATATATAAAACATCTTTACCAAAAACATTATATTAAATTTATAAGGTTAGTGACGATGCTGTTCGATTTTGACGCATGCGCAGAAGCGATTTGTCCCTCTCAAACTGGTGTGCTACGGAAACTGCAACACTGACCCTAGAGTTGCTGGACCCCGTGGAAAGCAGAATTTTGGCGCCCGTACAAGTATAAATTTGTACAAATTTAATGCTAATTGTGGTGTGGCACTCCCTAGCATTTGGAGCCCTGGGTGAACACCTGAGCTGCCGGTGTGGCAGGAAATCGCAAACCCCTGGAAATTGCACACCCCGAGGTTTGCGATTTACTACGAAATCACAAACCCCCCCCTGGAAATCGCAAACACCCCATGCTTTGTAGCATTTATCACGCCAAGCATGGCAGCTATTAGATAAAGGATTCACCCTGTACTCGAAGTACACGGTTGAATACCGACCCTATATAAAAGCTGTCGAAAATGCGGGAAAATGAAATGAGAGCCTAAATTCACAATCTAAGAAGCAACACTTAGAATATGTCTCCATATTTCCCCGCTACCTTTGAGTTGAAAAATATAATAAAACATATAGTTTAATAGAATTTAAATGTGAAATCGACGGCATCGTTTCGCCACCATATTGTCTTTTGGCATTCTCTCCCATTTCAGCAACTCTGTGCCGATATAAGTAGCCATTTGATACTGGAGCCAGGCATTCTACTTCCTGTTACATACTAAAGCTATTTATATTACATTGTCGTTCACCAATTTCCTACAAGTACAGGGCGAATCTGTTATCTAGGCAGTATATTAAATAAATATATATATATATATTTTTTTTAAAGTTTTGTGATGGATTTATTTACCCTGCGCATAGCGGACAAGTATGTTAACACTTGTTTTCACTGCTGGGCAGCACTAGTTGATTTTGATGTTGATTTTCTTTTAGTTTTAGTAATTTTGGTTTTCTTGCTTCTTATATTATATATATATGACACTTGATTAGTCCGAATTCCATTCTTATATGGCCTCATGTAAAATGGCTAATGCTCGAATCTGTGGTTGTGTAGGCATGCTATAGTGAAATCAGTACAGACAAAAAGAAAGGAAGAGTATAAAGTATAAAGAAGAAGAAGAGAGAGTCAAGTCCTCTGGTTTATTATTGATATGGTTTCATGGGTTCATTGTAGAGTATCACCCCACCCCTTTCCCCCAATGGGAAACAAGCATTCTTGGCCCTACCAATAGGGATCCAGCATTCCTAGTTCCCATGGCTACCAGTGGTCTCCCCACCACCATGAAGGTGCATGGCCCCATGGCCACCACCGACCTTGACCTTTAAGTGTGGTGATCACCAGATCCCAGGAGAAGGGGTAGGCCCTGAGTGCACCCACACCCAGACGTGCCAGCACCTCTATGCATATTTACATCCCACTCAGGCACCACCAGCCCTTATATATATATTTTACCTCGGTATACAGCCTCAGGCTAGCCTCAGGCTAGGGAGAAGGAAGCACATCCGGGTCCAGCAATTAGCATAAACAACTCACGATTGGATTACGTTTCGTTGAGTTGCTCCCGCAAATTTAGTCTACACACAAGCAAATACGCAGTAAGTATAATAAAAACTGTGGTTAGCTTAATTATGATGCATTATAGCATCGTTATAGAAAGTTCAGAACTTTCTTTGGTCCTTTTTGGACTAGTTTCGTTGGTTATAAAAAACCAAGGATAGAACGCTCTAGATTCCTTCTCGAAGGAACGAAACCGATTCTTAGCGGTTCTATCAACACCCGTGTGACCATGGGTAGAGATGTGGGCTTTGCCTCATCTCCTGTGGAAATTCTCTCGGACTCTAATAGAGAGTATTGTTGGAGATGCTCCTGGGTTTCTTTTATAGACTCCCCACAATATTTTCAGGCGTTTCTCCGAGTTTCGTAGCATTTTCTCCAACCTGCTGGCGTAGTAGTCGCAGGGGGGAGAAGTGTGCGGAACAGAGAGATGGCCGAGCCGATACACTGGTCCCGACCCCGCGTAAGATTTGGGCTTGACCCACAATCCACGCACAATTTTAGCTTATTACGCCTGTGTTATAACGGTCTAAACACGTTCTCTAACACCACTAGATGTCCAATTACGTTTTAAACAACAAAATTGTGACATTTATAAATACCGAGACTGACCAACATGTTTGGTTTCAGATCCTGATGGCCACGAAGCGGAGTAAGCGCGTTGCAGCAGCAGCCGAGGGACGTGCTCCCAGGGCCTCGGACAAGGAGTACGACTCCTCGCCAGTGTTGTCGGCAATGCCCTCACCACAGCCCGGGGCGCATATACTCTCCGAGCCGGAGGAAGAGACAGTGCCTGATGGCCCCACAGTTCCCGACTGGGAGGCTCGGTGGACGGCTATGGAGAGTCATATCCTGTCTCTCAAACCACCGCCATCTCTTAAACGACATAGGCCGGGGTTCCAAGACGAGTCGGACTGGGAAGACTTCTCAGAGACAGACTCGGCGATCGAGCTGAGGGCTCCTCCTCCTCCTCCTCCTAAACGGAGTAAGAAGAAGAAACACGTTACTTCTTCTGGTGACGAGTTCACCAAGGAACATAACAAGACCGGACTTCGCAAGAAGCGAAAGACCAAGTCCAAGAAGAAGAAGAAGAGGAAAGATTCTTCTTCTTCGGATTCCTCCACAGATTCCACTTCCACGGAATCAGACTCAGACACACAATATGAAGGTGTCTATGCTGCCATTGGTGGCAAGGTGTCTAAGAAGGTGGAGAAGCCGAAAGCTAAGCGGGTTAAAACTACCACGCTTATGAGCGAGACCATAAATGGTCATTTCCGTACCTTCAAACTGGTGGAAATCATCTCCAAGTTAGGAGATGAATTGACGGGCATTAAAGGTGTCCCCAACTCCATCATTAAAGAGATGGATCGAGATGTCAACATGACGGAAGACCGTAAGAAATTTGAGA
The DNA here is from genome assembly GCA_030323885.1 of Branchipolynoe longqiensis. Lineage (NCBI taxonomy): Eukaryota > Metazoa > Annelida > Polychaeta > Phyllodocida > Polynoidae > Branchipolynoe > Branchipolynoe longqiensis. The sequence continues at coordinate 48,015,790 of CM059190.1, read as the reverse complement.
GCGTGTTACACATAGCACATAAGGCGGTGCTCGGTACTCTAACGGCCATCGCCCCGGTGGCAAATCGAATGCAAAGAGAAAACAAGTTCTCATCCTTGGCAAAAACCATGGACAAGGGCATTGCACTGTTAACAGCGGCAGGTAATTACTTGTCCTACTGAAGATATGAGAATGTCTTTAAGTCGGTTTGCACAGATGCTGGCAAAGAGGTGGCCCGCTCAAAGAAGGTCACGGACAATGATGGGAAAGAGTATACGCTCTTTCTGGCCCCAGAGCCGATCAAAGGGAAGCCTTTGGACAAAACGAAAATGTTTGGCGGCCAACTACAATACCTCTATAAAGAGGTAGAAACCGCAGCGAAAAGTGGCAAAAATATGGATGGCAAAAAGAAGCAGGAAGCCCCACGCTTCAAAAGGTCACGAGGGGATTTTCGCCCACGACGGCTCGGCAGGGGTTCCAGACCGGGCTCACACTTCAGCCAGTCTTTCCGGGGCCGGGGCGCCCGCCCAGGCTGGACCGACAACACCGCACGGCCACTGGGCCGAGGCTTCAACTCCCCGAGACCCTTCCAAAGGGGCGGGTCCAAGTAGAGGCCCAAACACAGACTTTACAAGTCCCCGCGGCCTCTAAAACCACACAAACTGTAAGCAACTTTGTGGCTGGGAATATTCATAATCATATTTCTGAATGGGACAAAATTACCAGTTCAGGGCCTTCTTCACAGCCCGATCAGCTCGTTCGTTTCCTTGTATGCCAGCATGGCCAGGCACCCAGCGCAGGTGGATATCATACCCATCTGTTGTCAGTTGGTTCATTTTATAAATGACCGTTGCTAGAATAGGGTGATTCGTTTTCAGTCCAGCAACAGCCAGGAGGCAAGAGAAGGAATCACTGTATATAACATAGTTAGTGTGGTTGGATACCTCGATACACTCCAAAGCGAGAAGGAGTGCTCGGGCCTCTGCAGTGAAAATCGAGCTCTGATCGGGCAAACGTACACCAAATATTTCCCGTCGGCAGACTGCCGCAGCAGCTACCCGGCTTTGGTCTTTCGAACCATCAGTGTATATGGAGAGGTGGTCTGCAAACTGGCCTTGAATCTCTGCATGCAGTCCTTGGTACTCGAGTGGATGTGTCCCAGACTTCCTCAGTTCCGTGAGTCGGAGGATAACCGATGGCTTTCTCAACGACCACGGGGGATGTTCTGGGACTTTGGCATCCTCCAACACGTCCAAATCCACGCCTAAGGCCTCCAAATGAGGTTTCATTCGGAGCCTCAGTGGCCGGATGTAATTTGGCCTGGCTTCATACCTGGATTCGTCATGTTGCTCAAATAGACAATTGTGTGCAGGATTCAATGCATTAGTTTTTATCTTGACTACATATTGCATGGCCAGTTGAGACTTTATAGTGCTGCCCCACTGGGAAATCAGGCCATTGGCACCCTGACCCAATATCCCACTAAATCACACTATCCTCACACTGAGCCAACCAGTCTTTGCCCTATCCTATTAATGCCGAGCGCCAGGCTAGGAAGTGACAAGTATCAATTTTAAAATCATTGGTTTGACTCGACCGTGGTCCGAACTCCCGACCTTCCACACGCGAGGCCCGCACTCTCCCGATTCGACCACTGCGTTAGTATAGGGGACTGGTCAGCTATTTATGTCAGACGACAGCCACACTACCAGTGGTCACGTGACCAGACCTCACTGCTAGGACAGGGTGAATAAGAGCATGCAACACATGCCTCATGGTCAGGCCATGAGCGGCAGCTTACCTCTCAGGAGAATAAATGTTTGTACCCACACTGCAGTGTTTGTGACATTCTTCGGATCTTTGGTTCGAGTGAGTCAAAACTAAATTCAGCGCATTAGAAAAGCGATATAACTATCGTTTAGCCGACAATGTTTTAAAGTAAATAGCATGCCTGACCTCTTTACCAGTGTAAAGCGCAAACACATTTTAGAGTTCCTGAGAAGAACTGGACCCTATTGCCTCTCGTAATTTTAGCTTTTTTGGAGAGTTAAATGTTGCTGTCATTTAACACAAATTTAGCCACTTCAAACCTACATAAGATAATTTGTTTACTGTCATTTGACACAGATGTGCACATTTAAAATTTCCTTGTAAATTTCAATGTAGGATCTGATAAACAAACTGACATAATAAACATCACTAATTTTTCAGCGTGAATATAGCCATTGCTCCTGACATAATATTAAAGTTGCATAGTCCGATGAAATATCAAATTTTCAAAGCCAAAACAATTATCTAAATGTGATTCTACATATCTAACTTAGATACTGGTGCATTTATTAAACATTTGTCACCACACAGAAGGGGATGCCGAGGCAATTGAATAGAACCTGTTACTGCAGAAGCCTATGGGGTTAGAGTTTTAGGGTGCTTGCCAAAATTAATTTTGCATGGTTCCACTTCAAATAGCTCAAAAGTTAGCCACTTCAAATAAAAGTTACTTCAAGCTAAAGTAAGGTACATTGTAATGATCAACCTAGTGTATTTATCTAAAAGATTTCAGAAACTCAAAACCATCGGACTATGCAACTCGAAGCCATCAGTAATCAATCAATCAATCAATCTCTACCAGAAAGAGTGGTTAGCGGGCTAGTTATACAATCCACACAGGGGAAGTTAGATCACTCAAAAGGACGTAAGTGTGATTGAAAGTGGAAATCTTCGCAGTGCCATCTATCGTCTGGGAGCGCTGGCGGTGAGAATGGTAATTCACTCAGTGGTATCCATGGTAACACTGCAGTGTGTGTGACCTAGGGCAGTTGGGGAGGGGTACAAAACCATCTGTGTGATGATGTGAGTGGTGTCTTTCACATCCTTCTTCCTGTACTGAAGTATTCAGCAAGTCTGTGTGCTTTTTTTGTTTGTGTTGTTGTTGTTTTACGTCCTAGCAACATCTAAGGTCATATCAGGATGGGTACCAAATTGTGACAGTGCACACTCATTGCAACTTTATAGTGCTGTCCCACTGGGAAACCAGGCCACTGGCACCATGACCTGATATCCTACTCAGTCAGATTATCCTGACACTGAGCCAACCAGTGCTTGCCCTATCCTATTAATGCCGAGCACCTGGCTAGGAAGCGACAAGTATCAACTTTTAAGTCATTGGTTTGACTCGACCAGTGTGCAATAACAAAGAGGTATGTGCAAGGACTGCATAGCTCAGGATTTGTTTGTTTTGTTTTTTTGTTGTTCTTACGTCCTAGCAACATATAGGGTCATATCACGATGGCTACCAACTTGCCACAGTGCGCACTCATGGTTTGTTTTGTTTGTTGTTGTTTTACGTCCTAACAACAGCTAAGGTCATATCAGGACGGGTACCAACTTGTGACAGTGCGCACTCATGGTGACTTTATAGTGCTGTCACCACTGGGAAACCAGGGCACCAGCACCATGACCTGATATCCCACTCAGTCACATTATCCTGACACTGAGCCAACCAGTCCTTGCCCTATCCTAATAATGACAAGCGCCTTGCGTGGAAGTGACAAATATATATTTTTAAGTCATTGGTTTGACTCGACCAGGATTCGAAGCTAGCATCAGGATTGTAAGGATAATATGGTGGGTGTTGGGGCGGGGCCGTGCTATTATTGTAAGACCCCATATTGCAAATGAGGATTTGTTTATTTGCATGTTATAGTCCTAGCAACATCTAAGGTCATATGAGGATGGCTACCAACTTGCCACAGTGCGCACACATGGTTTGTTTTGTTTGTTGTTGTTTTACGTCCTAGCAACATCTAGGGTCATATCAGGATGGCTACCAACTTGCTTCAGTGCGCACTCATGGTTTGTTTTGTTTGTTTGTTGTTGTTTTACATCCTTGTAACATCTAGGGTCATATCAGGATGGCTACCGACTGGTGACAGTGCGCACCCATGGTTTGTTTTGTTTGTTTGTTGTTGTTTTACGTCCTAGTAACATCTAAGGTTATATCAGGAGGGCTACCAACTTGCCACAGTGCGCACTCATGGTAATTTTATTGCGTGGCCCCACTCGGAGACCAGGCCACCAGCACCATGACCCGATAGCCTATTCAGTAACATTATCTTAATAATGACCTTACCAGTCCTTGTCCTATCCTAGTAATGCCAAGCGCCATGTTAGGAAGCGACAAGTATCAATATTGTAAGTCTTTGGTTTGATTCGGCTGGAGAACGAACCCCCGACCTTCTGCAGGGGAAGCCAATGCTTTTGCCGAGTCGGACACCTCGCCTGGTCGCAAATGAGAAACTCCTCATGGTATGCCCTCAAATGTTGCTAGAACATAACACCTCAATCGCTCCATTAAGGTCAGTGCTATTGAGTGCCATAGTTAAAGGCGCTTCACGTATTTATTTATTTATTCATTTATTTATTATTTATTTATTATTTATTTATTATTTATTTATTATTTATTTATTATTTATTTATTATTGTTTATTTATTATTTATTTAATATTTATTTATTATTATTTATTTATTATTTATTCATTTATTATCTATTCATTATTTATTTATTTATTTATTACCGGACCAGGTGGCCAAATCGGTAAGAGCGCTGGCTGGCTTTCAAAGCCGGAGCACCGGGCTTGGAGACCTAAATGAGTCAAATCAATTACTTATAAAAATTGATACTTGTCGCTACCTAGCCTGGCCCTCGGCATTAATAGCCTAGGATGAGGACTGGTTGGCTCACTATCAGGATAATATGACTGAGTGGGATATTGGGTCATTGTGCCTGTGGCCTGGTCTCCCACTGAGGCAGCACTATAAAGTTGCCATGAGTGCCCACTGTCCCAAGTCAATAGCTGTCTTGATATGAACTTAGATGTTACCACGACGGGTATGCAGGTATTGCAATACCTCAGGGAGTTTGACGCCCCTGCCCTGCAGAGTTGTAAACCACTGCCTTGTGGTACAGCAAACCCTGAACAGAAAACCATGTCACTGTGGCAGCATCAAGGGCAGTTGATGTATGGAACTCCCAACATCTCCCGACCAGCCACTGCAGGGACAAATAGTTTTGCGCCTGTCTGGACATGTTCTTGCCGGTGTGAAACCTCTACTTGCTCCCCGAGAGAGTGCCGCTGGTAACTTGCAAAAGCCAGCAGCACTTCAACACTTTTGCAGGCAGCTTTCATGAAATGTACTTAGCTAAATGGAGAGCGGCAGTCAAGTAATGAAAGCAGTCTTTGTCGCATCGCGACCGACAGTATGATGATGATGATGTTACCACGACATAACACCTCATCAAACAAACAACAGAACTAATTTATTTATTGTTGATTCGAATTCATCAGCTGTTCGCTGCTCCTCAGTCAGGATGCCTAAAGGAAGACTCAGGTTCATCCATGCAAGATGGTGGGGGAGGAGGTGGGAGGGGGAGGGGGGATGGGGATAGGGGAAGAAGCGATACAGTGAAAGCATTGGGACTCTTCAACTCCAACTTCACGGCAATATTTCGGGTTACTTCCCGAAAGGTCAAGGAGGCTGAAAAAAGACTTCTGACAGAGATTGAAAAAGGAAAGAACAAAAGGAGAAAACAAATCTGTTTTATTTTCGGTTTTCAAGGAAATGCCACAAAGGTGAGCTAATCCGAGGTAATAATTACGCTCCCTGTTTTGGGGTCTCCTAAATAGACACTGGTATATTCACCAAGGGCGAGTGTCACTAACAAATCAACTGCCTAACGATGACCTTTCCTGATGGGGGAATGGTTAGTGATTCAGGTCAACGGGGTGAATAGTTTAATGGCAAGATTGGAGTTGTTTGTTTGTTTGTTGTTGTTTTACGTCCTAGCAACATCTAAGGTCATATCAGGACGGGTTCCAACTTGTGACAGTGGGCACTCATGGTGAATCTATAGTGCTGCCCCACTGGGACACCAGGCCGAGTTCATATATATATATATATATATATATATATATATATATATATAGAGAGAGAGAGAGACAGATAGAGAGAGACAGATAGAGATATAACTAAGCATATTAGCTATATTACCAACATGTATAGTTATATATTTAAATATGTATATATATGTGAATATATATATATATGTATATATATATATATATATATATATATATAATGGCTCTAAGAGTGAAGATGCTGTATGTAGTCTATATCGATGATATATGAAATAAATATAGTTATTTTTGTTGGTAGATATGTTTTGACCTGAATATATTATTTGTCACCGCAGGGGCATTTAGACATAGATGCTGTATAACAATTATACGAGTATAATAACGCGGAATATCCCTCCTTTCCCTCATGACTCACTCAGCACCATGGACTGATGGAGTCTGTCCTAGTCATCTACTGCTCCAGCCTCCCCAAGCCCAGCTCCGACGGTGGCGCCACCACCCCATGCACATTGTAACCGCCACTCATACAGTGAGCTGTTACCCACAACATTAGTTCTTAGCGCTGCCACCAGAGGGCAGGCTGATGTTGAACATTGTCAATATGTTAAAATCGTAACCTCATCTGATTGTGTTTAATTACCGTCCGAAACAGGCTTATTTATTTCTGTTTGTGGAGATGATGAATGTTTGGCGTAGCTAACTAGACTGCTATGACATTTACTTAGCGAGTTAGTATTTTATTCAAGTTATAATTGAGTAAGCTTGACTTCTGGGGTGTTTGTAACCTTATGCTGGTTACTAGCTGCAGATCTGCAGCATTACAGAGAGGCACCGATAAATCGGCACAATCTTTGGTTGAAGAATAATCTTCTGGCGGGACGGTTGTAGAAGCTGGGGGATGTCTTTACAAAGATTAAACACTGAATCGTTGGGGCGGTCCAGAATCACTCCGGTTGGGCGGTAGCACAGCACTTGTATCCAGCAGACAGCAGCAAGGGTTTCCGAGGAAGGGACAGGTAAAGATGGGTCCAGCGGTTCCAGCAATGAGAAAAAAGCGAGAGAAACGTAACGGTAAAGGGCCCCACCCAAGCAAACAACTCCCTTGGTCAGGGGGAGAAGTAAGCTTGGAAGAGAAAAAAAACGGTAGAGTATATGAAAGAGAAATGAGGAGAGTTGAGTCAAAGCACCGTGTCTATTTGCTCTCTGGGGACCAGCCGGCAAGCCAAAGACACGGACAGAGTAAGAGTAGAAAGTGAAATGCTGGCAGGCTCCCCCTGCTGGAACTCTTGTCAGACAATATCAAGGAGGAGCATGGCAAGCGGAGAGGAGATAAAGAAAGGTGTGGAGGAAGTGCGGTCTGGATAGCAAGTGTTGAGTAAGCATGAGATACGACTTGTTATATACACACCGTCAACAGACTCTTCAGGATACAAACCGGACACCTAACATATGGGTACCGGACATCAAACGGACAAACCGGTTGTTTTGTAGGGGAAGGCGCAGAGGACCCCCCCTGGTGTTGAGAGTTGGCTACGTTAACCATTGTCTATTTGGGTTCGAGTCCGTCAGGTGGCGCCCCCAGCTCCACCTTTCCTCGCCCCTCCCCGCCTTGACCCGGCACCATTACCTCACTCGGCCTACCCCTTTCAACACCTACTGGTCTGTGTTTTGTTTGGTTTTTGTTTATTTTTGGTAGGGCGTGTTGCCCAGCCAAGTACAGTTACGGTTGCATTATTGTAGGTTAACGGTTGTGTTGCCCGACTATTCTATAAGCCAAATAATAATAACTGTGCTCATCTATCAGTGTCCGTGTTGTCTGCGCCCCTCCTACATCAACATTTATTTTGTTCTTGTTTAGTCACTCGACCAGACGGGATGGCCGAATGAGTTAGAGCATCCGTCTCCCGTGTTGGGAGACCATGGTATCGTGGGTCTGAGCCCTGGTCGAGTCAAACCAATGACTTAAAAATTTATACTTGTTGTTTCCTAGCCTCGGCATTATTAGGATAGGGCAAGGACTGATTGGCTCAGTGTCAGGATAATGTGACTGAGTGGGATATCAGGTCATGGTGCTGGAGGCCTGGTCTCCCAGTGGGGCAGCACTATAAAGTCATCAGACCTTAATGTACTGAGTACCGGACACCACCGGACAAAGAATTGTCTAGTCCGGTGTCGAACTGTTGTAATGGCCGCCAGACAAAACGCATGCTAAACGGACAAGAAACATACATTAACGAATAGCCAATGGACGAGAACCAGACAAGAACTGGACAGTAAACGAGTGTCAAATGGACGGACCGGATACCAAACGGACGCCAACCAGACACTAACCAGACACCTACCGGACTGTTCACGGACGCGCCAAAAACCGATGGACCGAATTCCTGCAGCACCGTCAACGGACTCTTCAGGAAAGAAACCGGACACCTAACGTTTGGGTACCGGACATCAAATGGACAAAATGGATGTAAACCGGACACCAACCGTACACGTCTGTAATGACTCATGCGAAACTAGGCCCAAATTGCTGCCCTGATGGCTCCTTCTTATCAAATGTCTCTAACACTGATAACTGACGTCAGCAGATTGACTATTATTAAGGGAGAACAACGGACGGATTGTTTGGATAATTATCCTTTAATGAATCGTTGCATTAACTCTAATTTTCAGATTTGAAAAAATGTGCCTTTCCCCCTCTTTTTGTGATTTCTTTCTGGGTTTGAGATGCCTTCTTCTTAGGTGTGATTACTCACTCACACAAAATCATGCACAATCATGCACAATCACACACAATCACATGCAATCACACACAATCACACGCAAGCATGCATAAGCACACATAAGCACACACACTCACACACAATCACACACACTCACATACAGTCACACACATTCACACACAATCAAACACTCACAAATAATCACACACAATCACACAGTCACACACACTCACACACACTTGAACACAATCACACACTGGCACACAATCCCACACACTGGCACATAATCACACACACTCACACACAATCACACACCATCATCCACACTCACACACTCACACACAATCACACACACACTCGAACACAATCACACACACTGGCACACAATGTCACACACTCACACACAATTACACCCAATCACACACAATCACCGACAAGCACACACAATCAGCCACAATCACACACACACTTGCACACAATCACACACAATCACACACACTTGAACACAATCACACACACTGGCACACAATCACACACAATCTCACACAAGCACACACACTCACATACAATCAGCCACAATCACAGACACACTTGAACACAATTACACACAATCACACACACTGGCACACAATCACATACACTCACACACAACCACAAACAATCCCACACTCCCGCACAATCACAGACAATCACATACACTGCTACACAATCACACCCACTCACACCCAATATCACAATCACACGCAATCACACCCACTAACGCACTCTCAAGCACAATCACACACATTGGCACACAATCACATACAATAACAAACATGCACACATGCTCGCACACAATCACACACAATCACACGCAATCGCACACACTCACACATAATCACACACAATCACTCACAATCACACAGATGCACACACAATCACATATAATCTCCACACAATCACACACAATCACACACTATCGCACCCAATCACCCACACTCAAACACAATCAAACACAATCAAACATAATCAACACAATCAAGCACACTGACATACACACTGACACCCACACTAACACATGCTAACGCACAGTAACACACACCTAACACATACACTTAGCACGCACACTAACACACACACTAAAACACCCACCAACAGACCCAACACACATACCAACACACACGTTCTCACACAAAATAATTACAGACTAACACACTTAACACACACTAACGCAAACACTAACACATTTAACACACACAATAGTACACACTCTTACACACTAACATACACACAAACACACACACTAACATACACGAACACATACACTAACACACACACTAACATGCACACTATTACACATACTAAAACGCACACTAACACACACTAGCACACACGAACACACACACACTAACACACACACCAACATGCAAACTAAAATGCACACTAATACACATACTAACATGCTGTGCAACTGGGATACCAAGCCACCAGCACCATGCCACAATATCCCACACAGTCGTATTATTCTGACACTGTGCTAGGAAGCGACAAGTATCAATTACATAAGTCATCAGTTTGACTTGACTGTGATTCGAACTCCTGACGTTCCGCACGGGAAGCCTACGCTCTATCGATTCGACTGAATGTTAGACATATGTTAGACGTATGCTATCCATACTTTGTCAGTACGTGGACTGTATGTTCCCACTGCCTTTAACATAGGTCAATCTAGTGCAACGTAGTGAACAATGTTTGTTTAACGTACATCAACATACACCTAATGTATACATAACGTACGGCCGACATAAAATCCACAGTGTCAAAGGTTTTGTGCATGCACAAAACTTTGCTGACTCCCCCCGCCCCTGACGTGTGGCGCCGTATCTCAATTAATGTGAACGTACATTGACATATACCAATGAGCGGCTAATGCACACGTACTGCATAACGACGTATCCTTGCATAGCGGCCAAAAATCACATACGTCAGCGTACGTTGGCGCGATGCGTCATAATGTGACAGCCCCTTAAAAGAACCTGTCACTGCTAGAGTCTGTGATTTCCAACATTTCTCTCACCCACACCAACATTAATTCTGCGTTTCCACTTCAAATATCCTCAAGTTATCAATAAAATAATGAAACTGAATGCACAACCAGAGCTATGCCCCCTATAGTCCCACCCTCCGGTACGTCCTGCCTGATGGCCTCCCCCTCCCAATAGACCCTTCCCACCAACATCGGGATTCCTCATTCCTCACACCAACACATATTTCTATAATACAGAACAAACCAATAGTCAAGACATCTTGACTTACTAACACAAACATACCAACAACTAAAACCTGTTATGTAAATGTAAAATGATTTAATGTACCTCATACTCATTACTTACTTCATTGTGTACACTTTAATTCCGGAATCTACTTCACATTTCAAGACACGTTATAAACCATGTTAAAGAAACAAAAAATTGTGTAAATACCAAGATGCCTGTAACACTTACGACCGGAAGACCAGTGCTATGGTGCTGACAACATATTTTTATGAATAAAATTCATTTACCAAAACAAAAACATAAAAGTTAATCCTATGAACTAGAAGTTACTTCAAATTAAAGTAAATGCGATCATTGCAATCAATCTAATATACTTATCTGAAAAGTGAAAACCATCAAAATATGCAACTTATTTCATAATAAATCATGTATCTAATCGGATATGTCGTTGTTGATTGGTTGTTGGAGTTTTACGTCCTTGCAACATCTAAGATCATATCAGGACTGATACCAACTTGTGACACTGCAGACTCATGGTGACTTTATGGTGCTGGCCCACTGGGAGACCAGGCTGTCAACACCATGACCTGATATCCAACTCAGTCACATTATCCTGACACTGAGCCAACCAGTCATTTCCCTATCCTAACAATGCCAAGCGCCTGGCTAGGAAGCGACAAGTATAAATTGTTAAGTCATCGGTTTGACTATGTGTATATGTATGGTTAATGAGGAACAGAATACCTCGACTCGGAGGAAGTATCATGAGACTAACCACCCTTTGCCCTGCGGACATTGGGACAAGTTACCTTAGAGATAGGCTCTCAGCCTTCTCAGTCCACCTCCTGACCATTAAGTGTAGAACCGGCGATGGCTGGCCAAGCAGCCCTCCATGGGTTACCATGGCAACCAGAGGGTGATGTTGGGGGAGATAAGGAGACCAGGAAAAAGCTCCGCTGCCCACCCCTGCCACCAGGTGGCGCTCCTGCAGTGTGACAAGGAGTATGTGGCACCCCAAGCAGGCAGCACTGCAGCTTACTGGGTGTTTAGTGTTGTGGTTCATTATTATATTTCAATTATCTTTATTTGAAATTAGTTTTGGTTGTTTTTTTCGCTTTATGTGTTGCCAACTGGATGTATTTATATGGGATATTTCTTGTTCAACGCGATTATTTCTTGTGTTGCTACTGTGGTCTGACACAGTGACAGCCGTAGCAAACAATTTACACTTTCAGTCAGTAGTCGCGCGGCGCTACTATAAATTGTGGTCTGGTTATAAACTGTCAGGTCTGATGTATTCAAAGGTGGCTAATCTGATCAATCTTTTGTTTGTTTTATGTGTTGCCAACTGGATGTATGTATGCATGATATTTCTTGTTCAATGCGATTATTTCTTGTGTCGCTACTCTGGCCTGACACAGTGACAGCCATAGCAAACAATTTACACTTTCAGTCAGTAGTCGCCGGTCTGATGTATTTAAAGGTGGATAATCCAATGAATCTTTTTTTCGCTTTATGTGTTGCCAACTGGATGTATTTATATGGGATATTTCTTGTTCAACGCGATTATTTCTTGTTCTTGCTACTCTGGCCTGACACAGTGGCAGCCATAGCAAACAGTTACACTTACAGTCAGAAGTAATGATGCTACTATAAATTATGATTATAAACCATCGTGTCTGATGCATTTAACGGTGGATAATCCAATGAAATCATATTTCCTCAAATCCAAGCATTGCCTTAAGGCCCAGTCAGACCTTACCGGACTGCATACCGGACACCACTGGACAAAGAATTGTTTAGTCCGTTGGTGTCCGGTGTCAAAATGTACCGAAATGTACCGGATGAAACAAACGCTAAACGGACAAGGAACGTACATTAACGAATAGCCACTGGACGATAACCGGATGACAACTGAATGTCTAACGGACGGACCGGACACCAACCAGACACCAACCGGACACCAACCGGACACCAACAGGGCACCTACCGGATTGTTTGTGGACGCGCCAAAAACTGACGGGCCAAATTCCTGCAGCACTGTCAACAGACTCTTCAGGATACAAACCAGACACCTAGCGGATGGGTACTGGACACGAAACAAGCTATAGCGTCACCATGTTGGAAAAGAAAGTTTGTCACTTTTTAAGCTCTGTATGGTATTACAGAAAAAAAACTAATAAGACTTCATTGAACAGTGAAGCTGTTAGTAATTAGGTGAACATTGGTGTGTAATGTCAGTGCATTAATCTATATGTAACCGGGAAATTATATGTTGTGTTTGTGATTGGGTGTGGTGATAACTAACTCAATCATGCGGCTGGGGTGGCTGGGTGGGTAAGGACCAAAGGATGTGTAGGGTGCTCCTGGAGAGTAAGATGAAGTGTTGAGATCTAACAGTATTCTGTAGTGGTGACTTTATAGTGCTGCCGTTCTGGGATAGCACCATGCTACTGGCACCATGGGATGATATCCCACTCAGTCAGGCTTTCCTGACCTGAGACTGAATCCACCAATCGTTGCCCTTCTTGTAGATCGATACTCATGAATTTAACTTCTGTGCACGCACCAGTGGGCCCTCACTGTACCTCCGAAAATGTTAACCGTTCAGACGATACCAGGTGTGGCTGAGGGTGAATGCACTTGTGACTATGTGACTGTGACTTGACTTGATGGGGGGTTTGTGACCTAAAGGTCACTGGCTGCAGAACGGTGATGTTAAAACAGCCTGTTTTCGGTAGTATTTGTTGTTGATTTTTTGTTTTTTTTCTCCATTCTCACTTCTTCTGGGATGGCAGGAGGGGGGGGGGGGTAAGGGGGTTCTTTGGGGATCGGTGCGATTGTACGTGGTAGTGCGGCGGTCGCCCAATGGTGACAATACGTTCTTGGGGCCCACAGTCCTGTACCTCCGTCACCGGTGATCGTAGCGGGAACTGGTGTTGTTGGCAACAGGTGATCCAGGACCATCTTGGCTCCTGGACCAGGGTTGGTTGGTGGGTGGGTGGTTTAGCATCCACAGCCCCAGCACCCACTCCATCGGTGACTGTGGCTGGCGGCTTATATAGCTGCGACTGTATGTGGTTTTGTCTATAGCCGTGTTCACACGGACAAAATGTGAGGCGCATCACACAAATCGAATCAGGTGAGGCGAATTAGCCATCCGTTCACACGGGCAGTACTTGGGCCGGAAATCGATATCTGCGCATGAGCAAGCCCAGCCTGACCAGCGCCAGTCTTCGATTAGGCAAGGTCACCACTAGAGAGTGAGTTCGACCTAGATATGTATTTAATGATTCGTATTGGGTTGGAACGGTCAAAACTTCTGCTGGCCAGTGAAACCCTACAAATCAATGATGAAAAAAATATCTGTGCATAGATAGCGGTTTCATTAATTAAATTATATAATATGCGCTTTTGATCGACCGGAAAGTCAACAAACTAAGGTCGACTGTGCATGCGTGTGAGGTGCTTAATCCGCCTCAGATGCGTCCACACGGGCAAAATTATCCGCATCACAGGAATCGATTCACGTAGACTACCTCGCTTAGGTGGTTTACATTATCCGGATCACGTGAATCGAATCAGCCCTAATCCGCCTCAGACGTCCGTTCACACGAGAAATGTGATGCGAACTATACAAGTCGCTTTCTACGAATCGATTTACATCGTCCGTGTGAACACGCCTTATGCTTGTATATGGTTGTGGATTTAGCTTTAACTGTACATGTCAATGTAGATTTAGCTATACATAAAGCTATCGTGTGGATCTACCTTTTGGTGTGGTTGTAATTGTCGATGTGGCTGTGGCTTTAGCTTTACATGTCACCACAGTTGTCCATGTGGCTGTAGCTGTGGTTGTGGCCTTCGGCTGTGACTTTAACTGTCCATATGCCTTTAGCTATACAAGTGGCTGTGGCTGTCCATTTGTCTGTGGAATTGGCTGTGACATTTGACTGTTACACTAACTGTGGATTGGCCTGTGGCTGTAGCTGCCCTTGTGATTGTGGCTGTGACCTTATCTGTGGCTAAGACCGTGGCTGTAGCTGCCCATCTGGTTCTGGCTATAGCTGTAGCTGTGGCTGTGAACTTTGGCTGTGACATTAAGTGTGGATTGGCCTGTGGCTTTCCGTGTCCAATGTGGCTGTGACTATAGCTGTGACTGTTGACTCTCACATTAACTGCGGTTTTACCTGTGGCTTTAGCTGTACGCGTGACTGGATGTGGCTGTAACCTTTGGTTGTTACATTAACTGTGGCTTGGTCTCTGGCTGTAGCGGCCCTTGTGTCTGTGGTGTATGGCCTATGGCTGTGTCTATAACTGTGTGTGGTGTGTGGCCTATGGCTGTGGCTCCCAACTATGTGTGGTGTGTGGCCTATGGCTGTGTCTCCAACTGTGTGTGGTGTGTGGCCTATGGCTGTGTCTCCAACTGTGTGTGGTGTGTGGGCTATGGTTGTGTCTCTAACTGTGTGTGGTGTTTGGTCTATGACTGTGTCTTAACTGTGTGTGGTGTGTGGCATATGACTGTGTCTCTAACTGTGTGTGGTGTGTGGCCTATGGCTGTGTCTCTAACTGTGTGTGGTGTGTGGCCTATGGCTGTGTCTCAACTGTGTGTGTGTGTGAACTGTGTGTGGTGTGTGGGCTGTGGTTTTGTCTCTAACTGTGTGTGGTGTTTGGTTTATGACTGTGTCTCTAACTGTGTGTGGTGTGTGGCCTATGGCTGTGTCTCTAACTGTGTGTGGTGTGTGGCCTATGACTGTGTCTCTAACTGTGTGTGGTGTGTGGCCTATGGCTGTGTCTCTAACTGTGTGTGGTGTGTGGCCTATGGCTGTGTCTCTAACTGTGTGTGGTGTGTGGCCTATGGCTGTGTCTCTAACTGTGTGTGGTGTGTGGCCTATGGCTGTGTCTCTAACTGTGTGTGGTGTGTGGCCTATGGCTGTGTCTCTAACTGTGTGTGGTGTGTGGCCTATGGTTGTGTTTCTAACTGTGTGTGGTGTGTGGCCTATGGCTGTGTCTCCAACTGTGTGTGGTGTGTGGCCTATGGCTGTGTCTCTAACTGCGTTTGGTGTGTGGCCTATGGCTATGTTTCTAACTGTGTGTGGTGTGTGGCCTATGCCTGTGTCTCTAACTGTGTGTGGTGTGTGGCCTATGGCTGTGTCTCCCAACTATGTGTGGTGTGTGGCCTATGGCTGTGTCTCCAACTGTGTGTGGTGTGTGGCATATGGCTGTCTCCAACTGTGTGTGGTGTGTGGGCTATGGTTGTGTCTCTAACTGTGTGTGGTGTTTGGTCTATGACTGTGTCTCTAACTGTGTGTGGTGTGTGGCCTATGGATGTGTCTCTAACTGTGTGTGGTGTGTGGCCTATGGCTGTGTCTCTAACTGTGTGTGGTGTGTGGCCTATGGCTGTGTCTCTAACTGTGTGTGGTGTGTGGCCTATGACTGTGTCTCTAACTGTGTGTGGTGTGTGGCCTATGGCTGTGTCTCTAACTGTGTGTGGTGTGTGGCCTATGGCTGTGTTTCTAACTGTGTGTGGTGTGTGGCATATGGATGTGTCTCTAACTGTGTGTGGTGTGTGGCCTATGGCTGTGTTTCTAACTGTGTGTGGTGTGTGGCCTATGGCTGTGTCTCCAACTGTGTGTGGTGTGTGGCCTATGGCTGTTTGTGTGTGTGTGTTGTGTCTCAATGTGGGGTGTGTGCTATGCTGTGTCTCTAACTGTGTGTGGTGTGTGGCCTATGGATGTGTCTCTAACTGTGTGTGGTGTGTGGCCTATGGCTGTGTCTCTAACTGTGTGTGGTGTGTGGCCTATGGCTGTGTCTTTCACTGTGTGTGGTGTGTGGCATATGGCTGTGTCTCTAACTGTGTGTGGTGTGTGGCCTATGGATGTGTCTCTAACTGTGTGTGGTGTGTGGCCTATGGCTGTGTCTCTAACTGTGTGTGGTGTGTGGCATATGGCTGTGTCTCTAACTGTGTGTGGTGTGTGGCCTATGGCTGTGTCTCTAACTGTGTGTGGTGTGTGGCCTATGGCTGTGTCTCCCAACTGTGTGTGGTGTGGCCTATGTGTGTCTCTAATGTTGTGGTGTGTGGCCTATGACTGTGTCTCTAACTGTGTGTGGTGTGTGGCCTATGGCTGTGTCTCTAACTGTGTGTGGTGTGTGGCCTATGGCTGTGTCTCTAACTGTGTGTGGTGTGTGGCCTATGGCTGTGTCTCTAACTGTGTGTGGTGTGTGGCCTATGGCTGTGTCTTTCACTGTGTGTGGTGTGTGACCTATGACTGTGTCTCTAACTGTGTGTGGTGTGTGACCTATGGCTCTGTCTCTAACTGTGCGTGGTGTGTGACCCATGGCTGTGTATCTAACTGTGTGTGGTGTGTGGCCTATGGCTGTGTCTTTCACTGTGTGTGGTGTGTGACCTATGACTGTGTCTCTAATTGTGTGTGGTGTGGCCTATGCCTGTGTCTCTACCTGTGCGTGGCGCTGTACGTGTGGCTCGCATGTCAACTCCACTTAGCCTGGTTGGTAATTCCCCTAATTGACGCGTGTCAGCACTCTGTACATGCGCAGTCCACATCACCAAACAGAGTGGGCAGCGGCCATGGTAGGGCAGGCTGAGTGTGCACAGTCGCCACAGCGCAACAGGCAGGCGCATTCTAAATGGATTCTAAATGTATGTGTGTTTTTTTGTCCTTTTATATAGGGCTTCAATATTGTCTCTATTTAATTCTTGACTTCCAACTATTGTATGCCAATTCTGAAATTCGAATTTTATAAGAAGCATTCCTGATATCTATGTAGGTTTATATATAGCTTTATATATATGTGTAATATAAATGTGTGGATATATGTTTATAAGCTTGGTTTTTATCACAAATTAATACTGCTGTTAAAACATATGAGTATTCTCACTAAGTGGGATAAATAAGGACTACAGATAATATTGCATTTTATTTATAGAGTAATAGTTATAGAGAAATAATGGGATATACTCTAGTATAACAGTTGGTATAACTTAAGAATATACAGGTTCAAATAAACCAGAACATTTTATATATATGCTGTACAGAAAAAAAGGATTTCGGTTTTCAGTACTTTTCAGATTTCAGAATTTCGGATAAGGAAATATGGACCTGTATTAGCAACGGAGCAGTGCTGCCTCGTGTAGTTCCAGGAGTCCTCGCTAACCGGAACTGGCGCTCCTAATTGGTTCTGCCCAGCATATGTTGGGCTATGGGGGCGCCACCCATTATTCCAGCAGTGATTGTGTCCTCACAGACATCACCACTTGGCAGATTTGATATATCACTCACATAACCGCGTGGCTGTGGAACATTGAATTTTAGATGTTTGTAACACCGGTCACATGCAACAGTGTGGCAACTCAGGTGCACTCATCACCTGTGCGAGGTGTCCAGAGCCATCTGGTGGGCGTAGCCATCAGCACAATAAACAGCATCATTACCAACATGGCTACTATGAGAACTTCCGCAATCGTTGCTATTATCCTCTCCATATGATGAGCCATCCTGACGATAGGACTCATATATGGAAGTCCATGCCATAATCCAACGGGTAATTGGAGCACACACAAGATCTGCTGACAATCGTAACGAGATGCAAACTGCCGCGGTATGGCCATATTTCACGTTCATCGGGTCTGGCCTAAACCGTATTGCAAGGCACAGTGAAAGGGGGAAGAAGACAAAATGGACAAAGTAAGCGGTGGGAAGACAACATGGACGGACGGGCTTGGAGTTTGGCAAGTCCCAGAGGGCAACGGAGAACAGAGAAAAATGGAGAAAACTGGTTGCAAAGTGTGTGGCCTATGGCTGTGTCGCTAACTGTCCCAACCCCCCGCTCGTGGATAATGGATTGATGATGATGATGTGGCATATAGGCTGCATATGCAACCGCGTCTAGCGCTTTGTATTAAATATGTCATACATATAGCCAGTATATAACAAAATTCTGGTGTATGGTGGGAGCGGGCTGACCTTCCTTGCAGATTCTCCCCCATTTGTCTCGTGGGGGAGGGGGGGGCATGAAAATGGAAAATATTGCGCGTAGAGCAGGATCTGAGGCCACACTATTTGCCATTCCAGGGGTAGCACGCCAATCATTACACTACCTAGGCTCTCTGATGCAATAGCCATATCTGCAAACGTGGCTGTTTGCCTGAGAGGTTAGTGCAGACGACTACACTCGCCCCTTGGAGTTCTAAGTCACCACACTACCCATGCTTACCTTTCTATCCGGCTCCTTGCCTGAGAGGTCAGTGCTGACTACTACAATATCCTCGACCCCATACTACAGTCTGCTCTCGGGCTAATAGCCCTGTCACATTACGACGCTTCTCGCCAACGCGCGTCAACGTATGTGATTCTTTGGTGCAACGTCGGGATATGTCAGGAAGCGTTACCCGCACATTTGGCGTGCATTGGTATTCGTTGATGGTCGGCGAGGGTCGGCAGCGCGCGTCAGGGAATGTGGTTTGGTTTGTGTTGTTTGTGTGGGGGTGTTTGGGTGGTTTTGGTGTGGTGGGGGTGGGTTTTTGGGTGTTGTTTTTTGTTTGTTGTTGTTTTGTTGTTGGTGTTGGGGACTTTCTTGTTTTTTTTCTCACAACGTCGGGCGTACGCTACCAATACGTTGCACTAACGCCGAAAAGTTTGACGTGTCTCGATGATTAAAAGTGATTTTGGGGGTTGGCGGCACACCGGCGAGAAACATCATAATGTGACAGGGCCATTAGGTTGTGGTTCAGTGCTCAGGCCTGACGCCTGCTACCCCATTGTGCATAGACAGACTAGGTAACCAAGACTACGCGATTAGTCAGGGTGAATCGTCAATACGGAGAGGCAGCCGTGTGTACTGAAGCAGGGAGGGGGTTTGATGGATGGGGGGGAGGGGGGGAGAGGGGGTGATAGAGGGGGGGGGGGGCTAGGAACAAGAAGAAGGATGGAATTTTGGAGGCAATTTGGTTAAATTTGTATCTTGCAAGTGAATTCCTGCAGACTTGTATGTGCTTGCCCCTATCCTATTAATGCTGTGCGTCCGACAAGTATCAATTTTTAAGTCATTGCTCTGACTCAACCAGGGTTTGAACCCGTGGCTTCAAATCCCACCATCCACCAAAGTGGTGTACGGACGCTCAAATCATTCGGCCACCCAATCTCGTGTTTGCTCGAATTATAAAAAAGAAATAGGGTAATATAAAATTATGGAGATAAACTATATGCAACCATTAACTGGAAGGTTCATGTGTTCTCACTGAAAAGACAGATTAGATTGTTTGTTTGTTGGAGTCTTGTGTCCAGGCAACATCTAAGGATTGATCAGAGCGGGAAGGTTTTCGCATAGGGTTGAATGAGAGCTAGGTGCTGATTCGCTGTCGCTGCTGGGCGCAGGGGAACACCGGCACTCAGCGCCAACACCAAATGGCTTCAGCTCACTGAATCACAATCTCCTCACACCCTAATGACCACCCGGTGGTAGACGCTCCCTGGCTAGTCACACTCCCCCACTCACTACGACCATATTCAACTCACATGACAACCGGCACACAGCGGGTTCTCTGTTCCGGTGCTATACATGAATGTGTTTTAGTCAATTTGTTACCAGCCACTAACTGTACAACACATTAATTCGCACCAGGTGTTTATGGTTATTGATATTAGGTCATGGAGAGATTATATATAACTGTAAATGTAAATATGCGCAGTTTTCACCACTGATGGTCTCATAATTTCTCGGGCTGTAAACCATATTCACATTACTGACAAACCAAGTGTAAAATATTGCGATAAAACGCATTGGTGGGGAATATGAAATGGTCTATAAAGGAGTACAAATGGCCTATTAATGTAAATGATGTATATGGCCAGATGCATGATTGTATTTATGTAGTTGCTGGTGACTCTTTACTTGTAGTCAATAGTCATTGTGTATTAGATAGATAGTGTGAGAGGGGCACTATTTTTAGTGTGTAAGGAGCTCAGGAGCTCTACCCACTACCCGCTCCCTCCAACTATTAGTCACGGATCACCACACACACACAGCAGGCAGGTGCAGGCCAAGCAGCCACACCGCATGGTGGTGGTGGGTAGATCACAGTAGCCATGGTGACACACGAATGATTACTGTTCACTGGTGGAACTATAAATGCTTGTTGCTGATTGGAGATCATGGTCAGATGGTATGCCATATCAGATCCATGTACCACTGTATAATAATAAACCTGAGGGTACAAGCTCTCACTCTACTTTCATTTTTTATACTCTTCCTTTCTCTCCTTGCCTGTATTGATTTCATATAGCCTGCCTACACAACTAGCGCTGCCAGACGACGACTTTACACGAGGTTGAAGAATTAAACTTGAGCGTCCGTACCCCACTTTGGTAGATGGTGGGATTCGAAGCCACGGGTTCGAACCCTGGTCGAGTCAAACCAATGACTTACAAATTTATACTTGTCACTTCCTAACCAAGTGCATGGCATTATTAGGATAAGGGCAAGGACTGGTTGGCTCAGGTTTCAGGTATATGCTGATAGTATAATAAATTGTGTCTTTCTCAAACTGATGTTTCTGTCTCTGGACATGGTATAATGGTAAGCAATGACTGATGAACGTGAAACATGACCATACTGCTGACGATCGCAAAGAGACGTAAACTGCAGTGGTATGGCCATATTTCTCATTCATCAGGTCTGGCCAAAACCATCTTGCAAGTCACAATGAAAAAGGGAAGAACACAAGGCGGACAAAGGAAGAGGTGGGAAGATGACATCAGGGAATGGACACGCCTCGAGTTTGGTAAGTCTCAGTGGAGAGTGGAGAACAGCGGGAAATGGAGAATACTGGTTCGGAAGTCATCTGTGGTGCTTCAAAGTCCTCCATGGTTAATGGATTGAAGATGATGATGATGATGAAGCAATGACTAAACTATGTACATTCCCTGTGTTAAAAAGCATGTGTAAATAACAAACGTGTACTACCACATCGACACATTACCCCCCCCCCCCGCCCCCCGCCCCCCAAGCCCCTCCACCCTGATATGGGAAACTGATCATGATTCTTTCAATCCGTCCTCCCAATCTATTGCTATTATCGAGAACCCCCCCTCCCCTCCCCACCCACCCCACCGTCCCTCCTGATTGTATCTGCCATCTAGTCTACCCCAGCCCTCCCTGTCTGTAAGCAGAAGGCGCGTTGGATGGTGGCACCAGGGTAGCACATTCTGGAGTTGGGACATCTGCTCTTTGGTCATGTTGGCAATCCAATCGATGTGCCGCCCACACTAATTACCACCCGATGACTAGTCCGATGTCCCCGTCTGCTGAGTCTATACATGGTTGGTTGGTTGTTGGAGTTTTACGACCTAGTAACATCTAAGATCAATTCAGGACGGGTACGGACCTTTGACAGGGTGCACTCATAGCGACTTTATATTGCATCGATTGTTTGTTTTTGTTGTTGTTGTTTTATGTCCTAACAACAGCTAATGGCATTTCAGGGCGGGTACTGACTTGTGACAGTGCGCACTGATGGCGACTTTATATTGTATTGATTGTTTGTTTTTGTTCTTTGTTTGTTTGTTGTTCATTTATGTCCTAGTAACATCAAATGTCATATTAGGGCGGGTACCAACTTGTGACAGGGCACAGTCATGGTGATCATCAGATGCGATGTCCGAATGAGTTAGACCGTCCGTCGTCTCCTGTGTTGGTAGATCATGGGATCGTGGGTTTGAATCCTGGTCGAATCAAATCAATGACGTAAAAATTGATACTTGCCGCTTCCTAGCCAGGCGCTCTGTATTATTAAGATAGGACAAGGAGCAGTGGAATGAGGAAGACCAATCGTCCATGATTGAAATTTCCCCTGCTTAAACAACTAATGTACCAACAACAACAAAATTGTCATAGTGCTGCCCCACTGGGAGACCAGGCTGCCAGCAAGCACAATGAACTGATATCCCACTCAGCCATATTATCCTGATACTGAGCCAACCAGTCTGTACCCTCTCCTATTAATGCTGAGTGTTAGGCTAGGAAGCTACAAGTATCAATTTTATAAGTCATCGGTTTGACTCGACCGGGAACCAAACTCCCGATCTCCCGCCCGCGAGGCCCGCGCTCTATGGATTCGGCCACCTCGCCCTGTAAGAGTCTCGGCAGTAATGATTGCTTTGGTTTAGGTGGCAATCTGCCCTGAACTAGACCTAAGTTCAGGCT
This sequence comes from Branchipolynoe longqiensis, assembly GCA_030323885.1. NCBI lineage: Eukaryota > Metazoa > Annelida > Polychaeta > Phyllodocida > Polynoidae > Branchipolynoe > Branchipolynoe longqiensis. Next base: position 47,992,696 of record CM059190.1, on the reverse strand, counting down.
GCATTGGATATGATTAGAATTCTTGGTGCTTGTAAAGCAGATTAGTATAATAGAGGTGACAAAAGATGACAAAAGGCATTATTCGCTGAATACAATACTGTAGTAGTCTGTACATGAGCCCTACTACCACGCGGTAGCGGCGGAGACTATGCCGCACACTTACACAGTTACACTGAACTGCACTAGGTTGTGGCAAGCTAAACACTGGGCAGACCCCGACTGGGCTGCCCTCTACTGCGTGTGGCTAGCTCAACCCCCCACCCACCTATAGAGTCGATGTGGGACCTAGCGAGGCAGGGGACGGGTCAGAATTACTGTGGACACCGCGGAGAGCAGATTGGTTCAATAAACCAAGGTGAAGCGTGCTTATATTGGATCTTGGCGTTCTTCAGTGTGTGCGTGGCAGGGTGAGAGTTGGAGGGCCGTGGGCCATTACAATACATTTAGTGAAACAAAAGAATAAGCATATTTTCCCCACGAAAAATGGGTAAATGGATGTGGTGCAGGCCCAGGAGCTGATGTTAATAGCAGGTTCACTTGAATGCTCACAGGGGGTGCTGTGGCAGCTCACGCTCATTGGTTAAGGCAAGGAGACTCACACCTTCGAGGAAGGAAACAAAAAGCTGGTAGTAGAGTGGTTGGATGTTGTTAGGATGTAAAACCCCAACAAACAAATCATCATCTGCCAATGGAGCTCTGCTGCCTGTTTAGTTTTGTTAATCACCACCAAAGACCCTATCATACTAAGACGGCTCACTCCCTATCTCTCCCATGGTAATGTAAATTTCGAAGTGCCACCTTGTGGTGGGTTTGATCAGCCCAACTGCTGGTTGGTGTTTCACATGTAAACACATACAATTATATTATACATGAGATAGGACATCAATATGAAATTGCTATGAAGAAATGCGCATCATCATCAGCATCATCATCAGCATCACCATCATCACACATCTTCCACATTCATATATACATTTATACATATAATATAGCACCTGTTTAACCAAGAGAACAGCCAGTGCACCAAGTGGTGGGTTTGATCATTTTGATTACACAGTACAGGCTGAGTGAGCCATCTTAAGCAGCACCCTCCAATAGCCGATGTCTACTTTCTGTGGTGTGGGATCGTTAAACAAACAAACTGATAAGATTCATAGGTGGACACTCTGCCGCCTTAGCTATGTCCCTTTGTAGCACAATGGCAATGAACATCTCTGATTATACATCAGTGGATGTATCCCTGGCTGTATTCGATTATGACGACCCGGGCGACACGGGTCACCCGAGACGTTAGGATTTCAAATAGAACACCGCCAGTAGAGTCTAAAGATACAGCTGCCGTGTGCAAAACAACCCGACCCCAGTAACCCACGTCTTGGCTTTGGGTGCTAGGATCCATGACGTCACATTTGCGCTGGTACCGTCCTGTAGGATAACAGCTACCAGTAGAAGTCCTACGTGTTTTTTCTAATGCTTTTTTTTAATAACCCAGATTAATGAAATGGAAATATAACTAAACTATTGTTTGTTGTTGTTTGTATATTAGTTGTTTAAGCAGGGGAGATTTCAATCGTGGATGATTGGTCTTCCTCATTCCACTGCTCCTTGCCCTGTCCTAATAATGCGAGCGCCTGGCTAGGAAGCGACAAGTATAATTTTTTAAGTCATTGGTTTGACTTGACCAGGGTTCGACCCCACGATCCCACCATCTACCAACACAGGAGACAAATGCTCTAACTCATTCGGCCATCCCATCTGCAATCATAAAATACTTTAAATCCTATTTTGCTGTAGTTATATTGGTTATTTAAAAAACCCATGCGAGGTCATATGCCCTGCGCATGCACCAAAAGGTGGGTCGAGTGACCCGAGTTGTTTAATCGAATACTTCCCTGGTGACAAATGGTGTTGCATGGTAGTTCTGCTATTCCATCATTAATGAGATGGGAGCCTGATGAAGCTGTGTATTACGGGTTAAATAATAGAATTGTCTAAACCCAAGCACTTGTCTAGATTTTAATCTACATATCCAACTTAGACACTGGTGCACTTATTAAGCAGTTATTGCTGCATAGAAGGGAAGACTGAGGCAATTTAAATAGAACATGTAAATGCTGAAACCTCTGGTGTCAGCATTTCTCATCATCATCATGCTGTCGGTCGCGATGCGACAAAGACTGCTTTCATTACTTGACTGCTGCTCTCCATTTAGCTCTCTGCTGTGAGAGTGATGTGACATTTCATGAAAGCTGCCTGCAAAAGTGTTGAAGTGCTGCTGGCTTTTGCAAGTTACCAGCGGCACTCTCTCGGGGAGCAAATAGAGGTTTCACACCGGCAAGAACATGTCCAGACAGGCACATGCTAACATTTTTTTTTTTTTTTTTTGGGTGGTAAATATGTTTATTCTGCTGAATAAGTCTTTTGTCACTGCCGAAGCATTGGTCTTCCAGCCATGTTTTAATTCAAATACCTCCCAATGTCAACCATATAACTGTAGTAGACTGCACTGAGCTCTGATGTGAGGAACCGCATAGACAGGTAGGCGTGGGTAGCGTGGTGACATCATAGAGCCTAGTTGGTGTAATGGTTAGCACAGTAGCGCGGAATGCAATGAGGGTTCGATTCCCGCTCTAGGCGCAATATTTCCCATTTCCATCGCCCCCACGACATAAACATAGAAATTACATCAAATTAAAAGCAGGTCAATTATGGCAATCAATCTGATATATTTTCGGCCGAGAAATGGCAGAAGCTCATATTATTATATTAACCATCGGACTATGCCATTTTAATAGTGCTTGAGAAATCTGATGACTCGATTAGTGAATGGTGCAAGCAGTAATGTGTTACTGAGACAGCAATGTCATCCCTAATTCCAGCCCCGACGGTCGGAGGGCTTTGGGGTAGACTAGACGGCAGATACAATCAAGAAGGATGGCGCAGTGGGAGGGTGGTTCTCGATAATAGCGATAGATTGGGGCGGACAATTGAAAGGATCGTGATGAGGTGCCCATATCAGGGTGGAGGGCCATGGGGACTGGGGGGGGGGGGGGGTAATGTGGCGATGTGGTTGATAGTTGTGGAGATACATGTGTATGGATGGTAATTAGTGCTGACTCAGCAGAACAGGCAGAACTTCAATTTCACTTTTAGACATCTTACGCTTGTGAAAAAGAAACTGTAATTTGTAATTAATATGCCAGCAAGGAGTCTTGCTGCTGTATATATATATATAGATCACGTGGTCATTGTCTAATTATATGCGACTATATTAATATTATATATATGCAATATACTCTGAACCATCACGCCTTTGATCGAATTAAAACCAACACTTCTGGTTTTCTGGGGTGAGCATCCTAACCATTAGCCTATCTAGGCTTCCTGATTCAATCACCCTCCCCACAAATACCTGTCAATACGGCCCCGTTCCCTGGAAGTCCCAGGGCAGATTACTACGCACTAAACATCCAGTGTTCGGGGGACTTTTGCGGGCCTTAATTAGACCGGCCACTAGGGAGTGCTTCTTTGCGCATGTGCAGATTGGCGAGATGCTTGTTAATCTGCTCAATGTGTGCGCCTGCGCAGACACATTAATCATTATGCAAGCCACGCCCAAATACATCAGCAGCTAGAGACACACGGTGGCCGCGCATCGCTTAATCCCTACCAGTAGGGATAAAATATAGACTGTTGCTATGGTAACCTAGCCGAATGTGAGATATATCCTAGTACAAGTAATGCTGAGCCACAGGCTCGGCATTACTAGGATAGGGTAAGGACTGGTTAGCTTAGTCTCGGGATAATGTGACTGAGTGGGATATCAGGTCATGGTGCTGGCTGCCTGGTCTACCAGTGGGGAAGCACTATAAAGTCGCCATGAGTGTGCACTGTCATACGTCCGTACCTGTCCTGAGGAGTTCAGGCGCAAAACTCTGTAAACTCCAATTCGAAATTTATCACAAGTTAGCCATTTAAAATAAAAGTTACTTCAAACTAAAGTATGGCAGATTATGACAATCAATTTAATATATTTATCTCAGAAAAATGGCTGAAACTCAAAAGCATCAAACCATGGCCCTCAACCTAATATATTTATCTCAGAAAATGGCAGAAACTCAAAACCATCAGACTATGCAACTTTAAGTCAAGTATGTTATACCGATCAGCCGAATATATTTATCTCAGAAAATGGCAGATACTCAAAACCATCGGACTATGCAACTTTAAGTCAAGTATATTATACCGATCAGCCGAATATATTTATCTCAGAAAATGGCAGAAACTCAAAACCATCGGACTAATCAACTTTAAGTCAAGTATATTATACTGATCAGCCGAATATATTTATCTCAGAAAATGGCAGATACCCAAAACCATCGGACTATGCAACTTTAAGTCAAGTATATTATACCGATCAGCTGAATATATTTATCTCAGAAAATGAAGAAACTCAAAACCTTCGGACTACGCAACTTTAATGCTGATGCAAAGATTCAACTTAGTGAAAGCAAGATATGGTTCAATCAAATCATACCGCGTCTTGTCAATCAATCAGAGTGAGAGCAGACGAGATTTAATTATGGCCAGACGACATTTGCGGCAACGGTAGTGATTGTGGTGAAATTGAATTGTAGCAGAATCAACTGTGCACAGTGGTACAGAGCAGGATTTAATTATCCACCACTGATCATAATTGATGCTTGGAACTTAAAATAAACGCTCAAATTGTTTTCTTTGTAGTGGTTTTAAAGCCAATGCTGAGTAGGAAATTGGATAAGCATCACCTGGTCCCCCATGTCTTCTCATTCCAATTACTTCTAAAGCTGGATTAGATTGTTGACGTTAGACATCGAAGAGGACAGATTTATGTTGAAGTAAATAAATAAGAGAAAACAATAACCAACAGATTTATGCTAAAGTAAAAATAAAATGGAAACAAAAAAACAGATTTCGGTTAAAGCACAATTTTTTTTTAAACAGTGTTTATGTTAAAGACAACAAACAGATTTATGTTAAAGCAAACAAAATAGAAAGCAATAATAAATAGATTTATGTTAATACAAATAAACACAAAACAATAACAAACCCTCTTTATGTTAAATAGGGGAAAAAAACACGAAAAAACCCAAATTTATGTTAAAGGAAATAAGAGAAGAAAACAATAACATACAGATTTCTGTTAAAGTAACAAGAACAAAGATAAATCAATAGCAAACCTTCCTCTATCTGCCCCCCCCCCCCCGAAAAGCGTAGATAATATTTAAACTTAGATCCTCATGGATAATTTATTAGGAGATCTGAAACCGGCCGTTTTAGAGAACTGAAGTGAATACGACTCCGAATGCATTAGTATAACCATAGCAACAAAGCTGTGGCGTCAGCTGATGAAATTGTGTGTCGGCGTAGCAACAATTTCCCTCCCGAAGGGAATTCCAATCAAACCTGCAATTGTGACCTAATTTCACCTGGACAAATTGCCTAGTGGTTAGTCCGGCCGCTTCCCGTGCCTTGTAGGCATACAATATATCCCCGATAAAGTAAATGTTGAGACTTACATTCTCCCCCCTCCACCCCCCCCCCACAACATTTGTTATATATAATATATCTGTGCTCTATAATCTATTGTGGGAATATAAACAAGGACACTATCACTCTTCAGTTCAGTCTGCTATATGCATACTCAACATCATTACTATATACTATCTACTAATTCCTGACACGAGACAGCATTAGGTACAATGGGCTTTAATTAATATTTAGGTATATCATCAGTACAGTGTATATGAGTCAGGTAATTCATGAGAGCAATACATACGAGTCACTGCACTGGAACCGCTGTCGATCTGCTTCTTCTTCGTAACCCATGCTGTTGGTTTGAATCAGGCGGGACTCAAACCCTCAACCCTATCGAGTCACTTTTATTTAGTGGTGTCGGTGGGTCGGCAAAGAAAGCTGGATGGTGCGAAGATGGCGCAAAGATGGCGGCAGCTGTGGCGGTTGTGCGGGGATTTCAAAAGGCTGTTAGGTCATGTGACTGAAATGGGTAAGGAGAGAGTTTCCTTCAAATGGCGCCACCATAGCAGCGGTGGCCTCTGGGGGTAGCAGTTAGTTCTGGCTGGAGCCGGGAGGTGGCACCACAGTATCGTTTTTGTGAATGTTATCGGCTGTCCAGTCTCGTGTCCGAATTATCCATGTTATTTATAACATGTACAATCCATGATGTAGTTACAGAATTGGCCAGATCGGCGCCACCTGTGAGGGGTTCTGACCACTTGTATCCCAGCTGTGTCTGGTCGGTATTGCATGCAGACCCTCTCAGACAAATTTTAACGCACATATATATATATATATATGCTATATAAGCCATTATACATGTATAATAGGCTGGAAGTGTCCATCTGCAATTGAGCCCTAACTCCTCCCTCAGTCATCGCTTGGAGGAGCCTTGTTCTAGTCATCTACTGTTTCAGCCTACTCAACCTCAGATACATTTTGGGGGGGGCGCCACCCGTCTGTGCAAACACCACTGCCCCCTCACTTTTGTTTGTTTGTTGTTGTTTTACGTACTAGCAACATCTAAGGTCATATCAGGACGCAAAGCCACGTAAACGCCGATCCAAATATTGAGCTGAACATTGAAATCAAATCTTCAAAAAATTAAATTTGTTACATTTCTATTTTTGTTCATTGCTCCATAATCATATCAGTAGAAAGGGGGAATTGGGAAGGATAAAAATTAGCTTCTTTGGAAAATTTAGTAGTTTAATCAACATTTTGGATTGGTGTTTGAAGGGTTTTGCGCTTGAACTCTTCATATATATATAATAACTTTAACATGAATATATTTACATATATATATTTACATATATATATATATATATAAACTAAAGTAGAATAAAATTTCCAAAATAATAGATGTATCTAAAACATACAACAGGAAGTAAATAAATCAAGCGTCAATAGTCGGTTGTGGAACGTATCATCTACCTCAAATTTTTAAATTGCTTTCTCCAAGATGGCTCACCTGAGAACAAAGTTATCTAGTGAACATTTTTTTTTTTAAAGCAGTTTATTCATCAGAACGTACATGTCTTCAGCGCGGAGGCACTGGTCTTCTGGTCGTTTACATTACATTGTAAATAGGTAGAACAGCCGGTAGTTAGGTTGGGCATATTAGTAAATTATGAAGGAGGTTAGCGTATTAGTGGGTTAAGTATAATAAGTTCAGTAATATGGGCTATGATGGTGGGTCGCTAGAAAAGCTGTGCCGCTATTATGGGGACAGTGTTATTTGAATTGAATGATGTAGTTGTTTACTATGTGTCCATACTATTAACCCACTATCCATCGTTTCTTTCATCGTAGGTGAGTGAGGTGGCCCAGTCCCTATGCAGACTTTACTTATGGATGGCTGGCTGTGTGGTAAGTCTTTGGGGAACAGTGAAGCCGCATTATCAGGTTCACCGCGTTAGACACACATATCGACAATGTCTCATTTTGGAACCTAGTTCTCTTACTTAGCCCAAGCTTTATATAAAAACAAAGTGGGGTTTAGTGAAAGTGGCTGTTCTGCAGTGTATTATGGCACGTTATATTATTTTAATATGTCATTAAATATGGACAAATTATATCTAAATGTTTTAATTATTTCAAATTAGTTTGGGAATATTTTTAGTCAAATGAGAGTTTTATTTATTTTTTCTTATTTTAATATGCCGTTGAATATGGTAAAATTATTATCTAGATAATTGAATTATTTCAAATTACTTTGGGAACATTTTTACTCAAATAAGAATTGTCGTGGGGGTGATGAAAATGGGAAATACCGCGCCTAGAGGGGGACTCGAACCCACATCTCTTTGCATTCCGGGCCAGTGTGCTAACCATTACACCACCTAAGCTCCCTGATATCAACACACTCCCCACGCCTACCTGTCTATGTGGTTACTTGCCTGAGAGGTCAGTGCAGACCACTACACTCGTCCCCCTGGAATTGTAAGTCTTGTAATGCTTACAATTACATACATACAGGCAATGCACTAACACATACATACACAGGGTAGGTTCAACAACCATACAGCGCAAAGCTTGTACAGGATCCTGATCACGGCAACCAGTGTCGTGGGGGTGATGAAAATGGGAAATACTGCGCCTAGAGCGGGACTCGAACCCACATCTCTTTGCATTCCGGGCCAGTGTGCTAACCATTACACCACCTAAGCTCCCTGATATCAACACACTCCCCACGCCTACCTGTCTATGTGGTTACTTGCCTGAGAGGTCAGTGCAGACCACTACAGAATTGTATTAGATTTTTATTTAACCATTAAATATTGTGTGCAAGGTTTGGTTAGTAGATGAAGAGCTCTTTTCCAAAACACGATAAGCGCTGGTCCAAAAAATGAGTTTGCAATGCCAGTGCTGGGTTCTTGGATCATGTTTTTGGAGAGGAGCTCTTCATACATGTATGTATATGAAGAGCTCTTCATACATGTCTGTATATGAAGAGCTCTTCATACATGTATGTATATGAATAACTCTTTATATGTATGAATAGCTATTTTCCAAAGCACGAGCTACAACCTGGGTATTGGGATTGTAAGCTCATTGTTTGGATAGGCGCTTATCGCGTTGTGGTAAAGAGATCTTCAAATAAACATCCAGTGAGCCATCTAATCACTGTGCCCAATATGTGCTTTGTTATACCCCAGTCACACGAGGCCTCCGTTCGCTTACGATCGATCCGCGAGCATTTTGCAATTAAATTGCGACCATCTTACGACCACCTTACGACCACCTTATGACGAATCACCGAGTGCTTTTTGAGCGATCGCCGACTGATCGCTGACCATTTCGGCCCTTTTTGGTCGCAAGGAGGTTGTCGATGCAGCACCAACAATCTCCTTGCGACCTCTGGCATCTCCACAGATCGCCGACCGATCGCCGACTGATCTGCGACCATAGTAGCTGTACTCAAGTGTCACATGAGGCCTGTGTTCGCTTACGATCGATTCGCAAGCATTTTGCAGTTAAATTATGACCATCTTACGACCACCTTAGACCACCGTATGACGACCTTACGACTAATCACCGAGCGATCGCTGACTGACGCGATGTGGCGCGTGTACAATGACTTCGCAATGTCGCCTGGCGCATCATTGGCGACATGGCGATGTATTAAAATAGTTTGTAACAAATTGTTTCAATTTAATAGCAAGTAACTCGCAAGCTTTTGGTCGGCAAGTGATCGCAAGCGAACGCAGCCCGTCGTATGACTGGGGCATTACTGGGTAGCATTACACCCCTTAGCTAACATTCATACCATATGATCTGATTTTTCAACAACAATCAAAAACATTGATTACAATAAAAAACATATTATCTATGGTGGATATCTTTGTATGTGTTTTTTTTAATTAATAAATTCAGATCCAGGACCTTGCACAAAGATGTAAACGTATACAGGCCCATGCACACAAGTGTGTTTTTAACAATTATATTTGTTATTCATCTACACTCGGACAAATAAGTGTTTTATTGTTGTTTTTTTGTTAAAAATTTATACTGCCTCTCATGGATAGGTCTGAATATACTTATTTTCACCATTAGACAGTTTGTCGATAAAAAGCCTGAGCCTACACTTTTACTGACCCAAGGGATTTTTAACTTCCCACAGACATGGCATGAGATCAACTGGCATTTGATGACGCTGTACGTTATACACAGCAGTATATTCTGCATGGACTCCGTTGGCTTATTAATAAAGCCTTATTGTGTGGCATTGTGCATAGCGTTGCCCAGGCTTAGTGTAAGTAGTGTACATGTAAATTGGTTGGGTGCTCTGTGACTCCTTGTGTAAGTAGACCAGACGGGATGGCTGAATGAGTTAGAGCGTCCGTCTCCCGTGCTGGTAGATCGTGGGGTCGTGGGTTCGAGTCCCGGTCGAGTCAAACCAATGACTTTAAAATTGATACTTGTCACTTCCTAGCCAGGCGCTCGGCATTATTAGGATAGGGCAAGGACTGGTGTGCTCAGTGTCAGGATAATGTGACTGAGTGGCATACCAGGTCATGGAGCCGGCGGCCTGGTTTCCCAGTGGGACAGCACTATAAAGTCGCCATGAGTGCGCACTGTCACAAGTCGGTACCCGTCCTGATATGACCTTAGATGTTGCTAGGACGTAAAACAACAACAACAAACAACCTTGTGTAAGTAGTACAGTAAAATGGGTAAGCGTGGCAGGCATGTAAGTAGTATATAGAACAAGGGGAGTGCATCAGGCAGCTTCATCTCTGTAGTATATAGAAATGGGTTATTGAAGCAGGCAGGCTACGTCGGTTTTTGTGTGTAGGTGATTAAAATGGGGAAATTTCAATTGCCGACAGTTGGTCTTCCTCATTCCACTGCTCCTTGCCATATCATCATAATGCCGAGCAACAGGCTAGGTAGCGACAAGTATAAATTTGTAAGTCATCGATTTGACTCACCCATGGTTCAAACCCACAATTGATATAGATGAACTGCATCATCAACGCTCAAAACACTGACACTAAAAACTACTGCACTGAGAAATTACTTTTCTGTATGAACCAAATCTATTTAGAAAACCCCCCCGCATAATGAATGTCTTCATGGAATGCCAACATAGTCTTTCCTAACGCTCGTAAAGTATTTGAGCAAATGGTACACATGGTAAGAATTGAGACACACATAATACAGAATCAGTAACCATAGCGACAAAGGAACTTTGGTCAAATTGTCAGTACCCACAATGAACCAGTGGAGGATATGACCAGCAAAGCTGCGGACATGTCCAAATATGGTGCGTGGTGGTGGCTGGAACATTAATTGCAGACACTTGGCGAGCAGAACAGATTCATGGCCTTAATGAGAGTTGGTCTTGCACTTTATTCTGTGTGGGCCTTTATCTAAGTGAACTGTACAATATGCCTTTTCTCCACAAGGAATGCAGACTGCGCTGGAAGTTATACTACTGAGACTCAATTGCTTGATTTGTTGTTGGAGTTTTACTTCCTGGCAACATCTCTACTAACGTCATATCAGGACGGATACCGACTTGTGACAGTGCGCACTCATGGCAACTTTATAGTGCTGCCCCACTGTGAAATCAGGCTGCCAGCACCATGACCCAATATCTGACTCAGTCACATTATCCTGACACTGAGGTAACTAGTCCTTGTCCTATCCTATTAATGCTGAGCACCAGGCTATGAAGTGACAGGTATCAATTTTAAAGACATTTGTTTGACTCAACTGGGAATCGAACTGCCAATCTCCCACATGGGAGACCTGCGCTCTACTGATTCAGCCACCGTGTCTGTAAGTGAAACTCGAAATCGAAACTCAGCTGTAGAAGCAAGATGGAGCCAGAATGAGTAAGAATCAGTAACAAATTCCATTAAATTGTGTAGCAAGGAATGCTTAATAAGTGCTCCAGCATCTAAGTTAAATATTTAGAATTAAGTCTCGATAAGTGTTTTTTAAATTATTTTTTATATATAAAGTTATCATTTGAAACTGCATAGTCCGATGAAAGCATAATATTTTGAAGATTTCAAAACCAAAACACTTATTGCGATTTAATTCTACATAATCATCCAAAGTATATGCTGGTTCACTTAATAAGCGCAAAAAAAAAGAAATACTGTATTAGTTTAATACAACATGTTACTGATGAAATCTATGGCGTGGGGATTTTAACACGCACGCTAACATTAATTTGTCATGTTTTCACCTCGAATATCTACGAACCAACAAGTATCAATTTTTAAGTCATTGGTTTGACTCGACCACAGTTCAAACCCACTATCCCATGTATAGAAACACGAGGATGCTCGGCCGCGGTGAGCACCCCATGTAAAAGTTCTACAAAACTCTTCCCCTTCATATCACCTGTGATGCAATCATCCTAAATCAATATAACCAACTCTGGAACCAGTACTTAAAAGAGAAAGGAAAACAAGTCACACAGATGAACAGTGAATAAGTTGCATTTTATTGGCATCAACCCCTGTCCACCTACATGTGACCTATCACCTTCACTCCTCACCTGTTGTCCACACTATGTCTCATTACCTTACTATATATAGGAAGCAGTGCCTACAGCCCTTGGAACTAGGGTCCCTTGGGTGTTGCACTCAACTCAATTTGGAATATGTGAATTTGGATAGCATCAGACAGAGTGTCTGGGGTCCTGCTCTAGAGTAGGTCTGTCTCACTCAAGAGCTAGGAGTAGAGTCCTTTCTCTTCAGTGTGTCTGAAGCAGAATCTTGAATAATTATTTAAATCTCAGTATCAGGCTAGTGTGGTCAGCAGGCCAAGGCAGCGCAGGCGAGTGGGCAATCCCACCATCAGCCAATCAGGCGCCCCCACAGCTGAATAGGAGACAAACGCTTAACTCATTCGGCCATCCCATCTGGTGATTATTGTAAAGCCCACAGACAGGCGTTGGGGTGGGGGGGGGGGGTGGACATTGCAGACTGACACTCCGCTAAACATTTGGGGCAATCAGAGATATTTTTGAGAGGAGAGAACAAAAATGAAACCCGTGGAATATTTGTGATTTGCATCACTGGGTCGTCATGATTACAATGCTCAGTCAATTAAATCTCAAAAGAGGTTTTTAAGTAAGTCACTAAAAGAACATTTAATTGGATTTGATGACAGCGGTGAAGTCGCCAGTGGAACAATCCACTGCAAGGGCACACGTGACCCTGTTCCAGTCAACAGTGATGAGTAGAACAGCCAGGTGGCGCCACTTATCAGACTACCTGTCTTTTTCACCCTTTTTTTGAGTATTTTGTGGTTGCCAATTTTGATGCACCATTATGTTGTGGAAGGTCGGGAGTTTGAACCCCGGTTAAATGAATGACTTACACAATTGATACTTGTCGCTTTCTAGCCTGGCGCTCGGCATTAATAGGATAGGGCAAGCACTGGTTTGCTCAGTGTCAGGATAATGTGTGTGAGCGGGATATCGGCTCATAGTGCTGGCGGCCTGGTCTTCCAGAGGAGGGGCACTATAAAGTCACCATGAATACACACTATAACAAGTCAGTACCCGCCCTGATACGACCTTAGATGTTGCCAGGATATAAAACTCCAACACACTTGCAAACCTAGATGTGAAAGGTCGACCAACACAATAGCTTGGCGACTGGTTCGCTCAGTGTCAGGATAATCTGATGAATGGGATATCAGGTCATGGTGCCGGCGGCCTGATTTCCCAGTGGGGCAGCACTATAAAGGTTGCCATGAATGCACACTGTCACAAGTCAGTACCCGTCCTGATATTACCTTAGATGGTGCTAGGACGTAAAACAACAACAAACAAACTATAGCTTGGCTTCAGTCCTCTGTGTTGTTCGGCTGTTTCTTACCACCAAAATAGGAGAGTAGAATGATTTACCACCACACATCCTGGTAATATATGTAATAATGTGCACTCGGGGAGTTTGATGCCCCTGCCCTGCAGAGTTGTAAACTAGTGCCTTGTGGTACAGGTTCTTGATGGAACCGAAGGCTAACGGAGCAAACCCTAAACAGAAAACCATGTCACTGTGGCAGCATTAAGGGCGGTTGATGTATGGAACTCCCAACATCTCCCGACCAGCCACTGCAGGGACAAATAGTTTGCGCCTGTCTTGACATGTTCTTGCCGGTGTGAAACCTCTATTTGCTCCCGGAGAGAGTGCCGCTGGTAACTTGCAAAAGCCAGCAGCACTTCAAGACTTTTGCAGGCAGCTTTCATGAAATGTGACCGACTCATGGACATCACTCTCACAGCAGAGAGCTAAATGGAGAGCAGCAGTCAAGTGGTGAATGCAGTCTTTGTCGCATCACGACCGACAGCATGATGATGATGATGAATGTGCGCTCACCTCTCAGGCAAGGAGCGGCATAGACAGGAATGCGTAGGTAGGGTGGTGACATGAGGGAGCTTAAGTGGTGTAATAGTTAGCACACTGGCCCAGAATGCAAAAGATGTGGGTTCGATTTCCGCTCTAAGCACAATATTTACTATTTTCATCAATCCCCCACTACAGGTGTGTCCCTCTCAAGTGTCGGGAGCCGAGTGGAGTGTCCAGTGCCACGAAGCACAATGTCCAGTGCGCGACTGCAGTGCTGCATGTGCGCCTAGCTTCAAACCCATGAATCACAATGGTAAAGCCCAGGTACAGATATAGAGTTGCTGGAACCCCTTCGCTCTACACCCGTATACAGCATACTGTATACAAGTTTTAGGCGGTAGGAGGGCAACGAAGTAAATGAAGTATGGGCGATATAATTTTTTTAATTATTCAGATGTATTATTCAACAATGTAACAAGGTAACAATTGATAACAAATGACAATGAGTGGTTGTAAGATATCATGAGTGGACAAGACGCAATATCAACAATAACCATCAAATGGTAGATCAGTAAATTAAAAACATTTGGCTGGGAAACTGCCAAGGGCAAACGCCCGAACCCAGCCAAATAGAGGCTAAGGAGGAAAAAAAGAAAGAAAAATAAGAAGAAAAAAAAGGGAAAAAGGAAGCAATTAAAGTATCAATGAATACTCTCGTCAATGGCATTAGAAGCACGCATGTCATTTAATATGCGCTCAGATAGAGGTAGGGTAATATACTTATAAATGCAATTAGTACGCCAGTCACCATGGGTTTTTATTCTTCTAGAGATGCCCCTTGCATATGTAAAAATGTACAGCCACCCCTACGCAGGGAATGGCATGAGAAATCCTTGGCGTTAAGGCCAGCAGCCTTAGTAAAGAGTTTAAAGGTAGATTGTAGTTGTTTGTATGGTAGAGGTATCGATCCATCATGTGGTCAAGGGACCTGCAAATCTGGGACATCTTCAGGCAATGGGGTTTCAGCGAAATCCGTGTTGATGCAGTATACAGTGCATAATTCTTCATTATTAATTTGTTAAATAGGTATTAATCATTTGCTCTCTTGAAACTGTGTGGTTTTCGATTTCCGAAGGGATAGCATCATCCCCGATGAAAAAAAAAGAAAGATCGAAACGTAATAATACTGAGTCAGAATCAGTTAGTTGGGATTTTCTGAGGAGGCCTCTGAAGCCCGTCAAAATAACCACTCTAGTGACCGTATGGCCTTATGAATCTGAGAAACGGGCGAACATTTGAATCAACTGTTTGGGTAGTAAGGGAGAAGCTGCTCTTACAGATTGGCCCAAGATTCATTTGAGGCCACATAGGGTGGTCTTGATTGTGTGATTTGAGTAAGCGATACGGTCAACACCTTCGGAGTGTAAACAAAAATTAAGAGCTGACAAATAATTGGTTATAGAAGAATATTTTAAGTGTGAGACAGCCAAGCAATGTAGATAGATACCTACGTAGGAGGGCATGGGGTGGGCCATAGTAAACCCTCAAATTAAAAATATTTACGAATTTGCATAGACCGTGTGGTGATGCTGTTTGGGTTGTAATAATTAGAAGCAATTTGTTTGGCTTCTAAATGAAGTTCAGCCAGAGCTAGAAGTAGAAGGCTAGTGGTTAGGCTCAATTAATCAAATAGGTGTCAACAACTAAGTAATGTGTCATGGTCGGCCCTAGATATTTTCTTTTGGTGTGTTTTATCTGTCCATCTACTCAGGCCATCACAAATAACGTTATAATTAGTTTTAATATGAATAGAAAAGATATTAAGATTGTATTTGACTGATATCCAGAAGAGTCGTTTTAACCGATCCATAATTATAGGGTTTGATGATTTTCCGCTATTTAACAAACACACAAACGCAAACATTGATAAAGCCGAAGCTGTGGGCATGGGTAGAAAAAACACTGAATTGGATGCCAAGGCATCACATTATATTAGATCTGCTACACCCCCCCGCCACACACACTGACACTGACACCAGCTTCCAGCCTGCTTACCATACACACACGCCCCCACCGACCCACTCCCCACCTAGGGTGCCCGGTTGTTTCTGGGAGTATGCGCACCCCTTACAAGCATCTAGCGTGCACCCACCCATCCCGCTCCCCCCCCCCCCCCCCGCTCCGGAGGAAAGGGGCAGGGATGGGAAGCGCCACCCAATGGCTTCACCGCCCATGCATTCTGCAATGACCCGGAATGAGCATACACTCATTCAACACTATCGCTCTGTTGATCAGGTTCGGCTGTATCTGACGGACACACCTGCTATGGGCGTAACAAGTAACACTTCCTCATTAAAGAGCAAATGCCACCAGGACACGGGATCCTGCCCTCGATACTCCCAATCAGCCGAGGCTAATTATAGTGAGTTTTCAATTTCCAGATGACCTTTTAAAAGTGATAGAATCCTCTTCCGCATGGCTACAAATGGTGTTCTCTGTGGCAGAGTGGTTAGTGTCTGACTTTTTTCTAGGTCGGACTCCTAATCTGAAGGTCGGTGGTTCGATTCCCCGTGCCCCCACCTCTGCCACTTTGGATTTCCACCGCTGTGTATAACTTACAAGTGATTTTAGAAGTACATAGATGACAGTATATATATATAGAATATACAAGTACTTCAATTTAATCTGATGTAAACTCTTATCTTAATACAACATAGAATTTAATACCATCAATTGTTCAAAGATACATAAACTTTGCAAAGTGACCCCATCTGGAGTCTGGACTGCATATGTAAGATTGATCAAGTATCCTAGATCTTCTCCCTGGGGATACCGTTAAGGCCCAGTCACACCTCACCAGATTGCGGGAAACGGACAGAAACCAAACAAAGACCGTTTTGTGTCCGTACAAGTTTTGAACATGCACAAAACTAGGAACGGATGCAGCCAGACTAACGTCTATGGATCTTGTCCGGTATGAGTTTGTTTCGTCCATTGGCTATCCATTCATGTCCATTTCATGTCCGTTTCATGTCCGTTCATCCTGTGGCCTTCACAACACTTTGACACATTTTAATACATTTTGATACTTATCACCACCGGACTAGACAATTCTGTCCATTGCTCAATCCGGCGAGGTGTGACATCCGCTTAATGCATTGAGGGCAATTCCTTAACGATTAACACTTCAATCGAATGGAGCTGTGTTTGGTGTCTAACCTAGGCACACTGGTGGCTTACTGCTTAGGGCAGTACACTAGTTATACCCCCCCCCAACCCCCCCACCAACCCCCCCACCAACCCAACCCACCCAGCAGGGAGGCTAATGACTAACACGCGTATATGTAGATAATCGATACCAATAGAGAGAGAAAATTAAGGAATTCAGAAAACGGAACCACAATTTTTTATTTATTTTTTTGTGGTAAATATGTTTATTCTGCTGAATAAGTCTTTTGTCAGTGCCGAAGCACTGGTCTTCCAGCCATTTTTCAATTCAGGGTTACTATTTGTGTCACGCTGGTCACCTGTGGACAAAATCTATAAGCAAAGATTTGCCCATAACCAGTTTCAGCAGTACTGAAGCTTATACCTATAAGTACAACAACGTGCTTGAATACTTTCCGAAACAAATACCGTATATCTCACAATAGATGCGCACTGTGCGAGTGCAGACACATGGATGCACGTCTATTCAAAGTTAAAGAATTTCATGCATTTGGTTTTGTCGGGAACCTGAAATAAAATGGGATTGTCTTATTTTATGTGCATTCAGTCTGAATATGATCATAAATTTGTATTTGTTTTTGTTGTGCCTCTGAAATAAAGTGGGATTGTCTTATTGAAAATGATCGTAAATCTGTGCTTTCTTTCAATCTTGAAATGGGGTGTGTGCTTCTATTGGGTAGCATGCTTCTATTGGGACATATATGGTATGCAAAGTTGCTAAATGTATTAATCATCAATGGGGGGGGGGGTCGGTCCTAAACATTGCTTATTCATATTGGGGTACAGCATTGTGAGGCGAACCTATGTTTATTTTCCTGAAATCTTTGAAACTTTTAGTGTAGACCAGATAAGTTAAACAGTTCATGGAAGTTTCTTTGGTGTTTTACTCTTTGTCCTACCTTTGAGGTAGAGCGCAGACTTCCCGTGCGGGAGATCGGGAGTTCGATTCGCGGTCGAGTCAGAGTAGTGACTTAGATAATATATAATTGGTTTATATTTATCAGTCATATATAATACTTACAGTTACACACAGATAGTAGACTTATATATCGGACAAGACGGGATGGCTGAATGAGTTGAGCGTTCGTCCCCCATTTTGGGAGATCGTCGTGATCTAGCCTGGCACTTGGCATTATTAGGATAGGGCCAATACAGGTTGGCTCAGTGTCAGGATAATGTGACTGAGTAGGATATCAGATTATTGTGCTGATGGGTGGACTGGTCTCCCAGTGGGGCAGCACTATAAAGTCGCCATGAGTGTGCACTGTCACCAGTCCCATCCTGATATAACCTTAGATGTTGCCAGGACGCAAAACTCCAGCAACCAACCAACCCTATCTTATATATATTTACATCAAGAATAGTGGTTGGGAGATTTCCACTGTACTTTTTGCGGGACACCACTTTCATCAATCATCCCCGTGTAATATATGTGACGTATAAGCATTATGTGAGTATAAAGGCGTGGAAGGGAATTATTATTATTATTGTATTAATTGTTCTATTCATTATCTCCCAACCACTATTCTCGATGTATTCACTCCTTATCCTACATCCTGGTACTGATGGCGCCACCGTCGACCCCAACCCTAACTATGGGCGTTCAAATTGTCATTCGTAACTGAAACAAATAAACGACAGACGCTGAAAACCATCGGATTGTGCATCCACAACTTTGAGCTGGTGTCAATGTGAAAAGAAAACAGCTCAGCCCCCAGGAGTGGGGCTTGCGCTGGCGGTGTTTTTGCGGTTGCAGATTGCCCGCGGTTCCCAGCAGTGGCCAAGCTCGGATTACAGGACAACGAGGCTTATTTACCCCACCTAGCTACTTTTATGGCAGCCTCGCTTTCATTTTCCCTCCCACTCAGGGCATGGTGGCCAAATCGGTAGAGCGCGAGCCTCACATGTGGGAGAAAGGGAATTTGGTTCCCGGTCGAGTCAAACCAATGACGTATAAAATTGATGCTTGTCATTTGGTAGCTTGGTGCTTGGAATTAATAGGATAGGGCAAGGACTGGTTAGCTCTGCGTCAGGATAATGTGATTGAGTGGGGTATTCGGGATCATTGTGCTGGTGGCCTGATTTCCCAGTGGGGCAGCATTATAAATTTGCAATCAGTGCACACTGTCACAAGTCAGTACCCATCCTGATATGACTTATTGATCATATACTAATAAATGCCAATGTAATAAAAAGTAATCAGAATATATCCACAGGAAATATTTACTGCAATATCACTGACCATCTACCCAACTTTATAATAATTCAATCTCACAACCCCATTAAAAAACAGGACAGACCCATTATTAGAATATTTGGGGGGAAAAACATGGCTAAATTCAAAGACCTTATTGAAACCTCAGACTGGAAAGAATACTACAAAGTAACCAAAGTAAACAAAGCCGTAACCATCTTCTACCAGATTTATAACACAGCATTTAATGCAGCTTTCCCACTAAAAAAACTATCAAGACAAAGAGCAAAAGATAAAAGATAGATCACATCAAGCCTTAAAACGTGTATAGTAGTAAAAGATAGATACTTCAAAACATACAAACTCAACCCAACAGCTGAAAACCAAATAAAACAAACAAAATATAAGAATATACTAATCACTTGTCTACGATCAGCAGAGGAAGGCTACTATAAAGAACTAGTCAGTAACGAGAAGCAAAATCTTTATACCCTTTGGAAAATCTTTGGAGACATCATCTACCCACATAAAGCAAAAATTAAAAATCAAATTGACAAACTAATCTATAACAATAAAACAATGACAAACAATGAAGATATCGCCAGCACATTAAATGAACACTTTTGTTCAATTGGTGAAAAACTTACAGCAAAACACACCAGTAATAGCATAGCACACCAGCAATATCTTAAACACCCAAATTCACATAGTTTTTTTCTTAGTCCCACCAATGAACAAGAAACCCTAGAAGAAATAAAGAAACTAAATCCTAATAAGTCAAGCGGCCATGACAATATCTCGCCAAAAATAATCAAAGAGTGTGACACTCTACTCGCACCATCTATCTCCCACATAATAAACCTATCATTTGCAAATGCTACTGTTCCTGAAAATCTCAAAGTTGCAAAAGTAATACCCATCCATA
Source organism: Branchipolynoe longqiensis (assembly GCA_030323885.1). Taxonomy (NCBI): domain Eukaryota; kingdom Metazoa; phylum Annelida; class Polychaeta; order Phyllodocida; family Polynoidae; genus Branchipolynoe; species Branchipolynoe longqiensis. Next base: position 47,972,475 of record CM059190.1, on the reverse strand, counting down.
AGAAAAATGAGAAATACCTAGTTGATAACTACAGGCCAATCAGCCTACTCAGTACCCTAAACAAATTAATGGAAAAACTAATGTACAAAAGAGTTTACCAATTTCTTAACAAATACAAAATATTATACAAGAGAGAATCACTCAGCAATAATGGCTCTGACTGAAATCTTAGACAATATACTACAAGACCTTGAAAATGGGAAACATGTCGCAGGAGTCTACTTAGACCTGAGCAAAGCATTTGATACCGTAGACCATGACATCCTACTCTCAAAACTTAGGCACAACGGAATTCGAGGCCAGGGACTTAAATGGTTTGAGAGTTACCTAAGCAATAGAAAGCAATTTACATACATAAACGGTAAACGATCCAAGCTAAACTGAATCAGCAATGGTGTCCCCCCAAGGTTCTGTCCTGGGACCTCTCCTATTTTTGATCTACACAAATGATATAGTCAATTGTACAAAACAAGATGTCAAAACAAGGTTATTTGCAGATGATACCAATGGCTTCATAACCTCAAATTCACCCAAACAACTAAAACATTCAAATAAAACATACCGTTCAGATATATTTACATGGTGCAATGATAACAAATTAACAGTAAACCTGAACAAAACATGCTACACAATATTTAAAAACAGAAGTACAACCATTCCTGATTACCTAAACAACATAAAGATAAACAATAACACAATAAAGAGAGTCCCTTCTGTGAAATACCTAGGTATAATTCTAGATGAGAACCTCAACTGGGATGAACATATTGATAACTTAAATAATTCAATAATTAAAACGGCTAACTCATTTAAAATAATCAGACGATGGGTACATGAGGAAAATAAAAAATTACTATACTATGCATACGCTTACTCCAAAATCCAGTATGGTATAGAGGTGTATGGGAGAGCCAAATCATCAACCTTAAAAAAGGTACAGACACAACAAAACAGAGCCTTGAAAATACTGTATAGCAAAGACTATCTCACCCCAACTAAATCACTTCATAAAGACCTAGACTTACTTATGGTAACTGACATTTATAAAATATACATTGCAAAATTTGTTTACAAGCAAAAGAATGGCCTCCTCCCTGAAACATTTGATAATCTCTTCAAAGAAAACAATCAGGTCCATTCCCATAACACACGACAGATAAAAAACATACATCACAAACACACTAGAAACAAATATGGCAAAATAACAACTGAAAACCAAGGAACCAATATCTGGAACTCAATACCAGTAGAGATTAGAAACCTTCAAACTTTGAAAAACTTCTGTAAAAAACTAAAGATAAGCTATCTCAATGCATACTAAATCAATTACCAGTAAAGAATATATATAATACCCCTATTAAAATACATGCAAAATAACTACTGATACTGCATGTAAGTACATGAATCCATGACACAATATCCATATAATATTCCTATCATTACTTTGTCTTTTACTAACTGTGAAGAGACGCATCAGTATCTCATCATAATCATTAGTTAAAATGTAGCTTAAGTTTAATAATTTGTTATTGTCATCACTTGTTCATTCACATCATGGAGACCAGCTAGATAAGCATTGCTTTTCTGGGATCCTTTCTGTCTGTAAGGAATTTGTATGCATTTATTGTATCACCTCAGTTTATTGTAAACATACCTTGCAGAGAGTTAAAATAAAATAATTGAATTGATAGATGTTGCCAGGACATAAAACTCCAACAATCAATCAACCATTTTCCCTCCCAACTCCACGCAGACACACACCCACACACCCACACACACACGCTCTCTTTCATTCTTTCTCTCTCTCTTTCTTTCTTTCTTTCTTTCTTTACCTTCGTGGTTCAGCGTTCACCCTGGAGGAATGTCCTTCCTGCTGTCCACAACCCAATGACTAACTACACAATTGAGCAAAACAAACCCAGACATTTAATATATTGGCATTTATTTAGTAGTGTCCGCTTACCGTTACATGATTTGAATATCTTATAAGATATATGTCTTAGTGTCGCTTTCCGTTTATCGTTACATGAGTCAAATGTTTTGTAAGATATATGTCTTAGTGAGGCTAGAGACGCTTAGCCCGTAACATTATTCGCCCGTCTGTTAGGGTAGGTGGAATGGCAAAATACATCTGGAAGTTATGTCTCGTCTGTCCGGGCACTCATGTCAAAATAATTTGAAAGCGTGGCTGCGCAGAGTTTTATATGTATGGAAAATTAGTTCCAAATCAGTGGATAGGTGGTGACATATGCAGGCGTCCATAGTTACTTGGCCGCTATAAGAGCCACTAGGTGGCATAAAGTATGCAATGTGCAAATAGTGCCGGACTGATCAGATAGGTGGCACTCAGGTTAGGGATTCTTAGTTATGAGGTGTGCCAAGTTCATGTGCCAAATTACTCATGTCGTGGACAACACAAACAATGCCCCCTAGGGACCTAATGGTAAAAATGGTCCAAATGACCCTGTCACACTTCACCGGATTGGGGGAAATGGACAGAAAATGAACAATGTCCGGTGGGTGTCTGTACAAGTTTTGAACATGCACAAAACTAGAAACGGATGCCGCCGGATTGACGTCTTCAGTTCTTGTCCGGTTTGAGTTTGTTTCATCCGTTGGCTATGCGTTCATGTCCGTTTCATGTCCGTTTCATGTCCGTTTCATGTCTGTTCGTCTAGCGGCAATTGACCCGATAGCGCAACATTTGACACATTTTAATACATTTTGATACTTATCACCACCGGACTAGACAATTATGTCCGTTGCTCAATCCGGCGGGGTGTGACAGCCACTTAAAGCACGACGCTCATTATTTATATGGGTATGTGTGTGTGGGGCCGGGCGGGGGGGGGGGGGGGCTACAAGGCAAATACTTTACACATGTTGACAGCTGTCAAAAACTTACCTTGCCTGGAGCTCGACATTACTAGGGTTGATAGATGAGCAGTTTGTGTTCTTTTTATAATTATTTTGTATTAGTTATTTATTTTCATTTTTTACCACATTCTTGTATCATATAGGGTTGTTATCAATATAGTGAGGTGCACTGCCCTCCATCCTTGAAATGTCACGGGTCGCGGTAGGCGTGCTGAGTTTGATTGTAGAGGTTGATTGTATAGGTTGATTGTAGATAGCCTAATGGTTATGATGCCAGCACCGGGATGGCAGGGAGTGTGGGTCGAGTTTTCCTCTGGGAACGGGACGTAGCTCAGGTGATAGAGTGTCCACCTGTGAAAGTGTTGGTCATTTGATCGATCCTGCTCGGTGGACCCATTTGCAGCTTTGGTTATTTTCCATTCCAACCAGTGGTCCACAACTGGTTCATCAAAGGCTGCGGTATGTGCTGTCCTGTCTGTGGGAAACTGCATATAAAAGACCCCTCGCTCCTTTTCGGAAAGAGTAGCCTATATGGCGGCAGCAGATTTCCTCTAAAGAAATGCGTTGGAATGACCATATGTTTGAAGTCCAATACCCAATGATAAAAATGAACGCGCTCTAGAGGCGTCATTAAATAAAACAACCTTTTTTTTTAGTTTACATCTGGGGGCAATATTTCAAATTTGCGAAAACACTCCCATGACACTGATACTGGTAACAGGGCATGAATCACGGAGATGGCGCCTCCTGGTGAGTACGGCGAGCATCAGTACGGTCACACACCGGGCAGGATGGCCGAATTGTAGTTACTCCCCCAGCCCTGTCTCTGTGACAGGGCTTCTAGACAACTCAATAGAGACAGTGTATGAAGGTATGGATCTACAAACCCAATTGATCTGTAATCTAATATCCTATATATAGCATATTAGATTACAGTAAACTAATATCCTATATATAGCATATTAGATTACAGTAAACTAATATCCTATATATAGCATATTCGATTACAGAGTCAAGAATATATTTATTATACAGATATATATATATGTGTATATATATATATATATATATATATAAATCCAACACTTGCTTATCATAGCCCATTACTTTTTTGAATGAAGAATGTATTAACTCATATAGATTAAAGTTTGATAGTCCGATGGGTTTGGATTTCTGACGCTGGGAGAATACATCGTCTGATTGTGTCAAATAGAAGGAGAACTAGGCAGCGACAGCAACAAATTGTTTTGTGTGTGGGTGTGCGGGTGTTTGCGTATGTGTGTGTGTGTGGGTGTGGGCGTGCGTGTGTGGGTGTACGGGTGTGTGGGTATGTGTGCGTATGTGGGCGTGTGTGCGTGTGTGAGTATGTGGGCGTGTGGGGGTCTAGGGGTATTCGTGTGTGGGTATGTGGATGTGTGGGTGTGCATATGTGGGTGGGTGTGTGGGTGCGTGGGAGGATGTGCGGCGGGGTGTGGGTGTGCGGGTGTGTGTGTGGGGGTGCGTGTGTGGGGGGTGCAGGTGGGTGGGTGGGTATGTGGGTGGGCGGGTATATGTGTGAGTATGTGGGTGTGTGCGTATGTGGGTGTGTGGGTGTGGCTGGGTGTGCGTGTGTGTGGATGTGTGCGGATGTGGGTGTGTGGATGTGTGGGTGTGGGTATATGTGTGGATGTATGGGTGTGTGTGGGTATGTGGGTGTGTGTGCATATGTGGGTGTGTTGGTGTGTGGGTGGGTGCATATGTGGGTATGCGCATATGTCTGTATGCGTCTGTGCATATGCGGGTATGTGGGTGTGTGTGGGTATGTGGGTGTGTGCATATGTGGGTGGCTATGTGCGTATGTGGGTGCGTGTGGGTGCGTGGGTGGGTGTGTATGTGAACATGTGGGTGTGTGGGTGTGCGGATGTGTCTGTGTAGGTGTGTGGGTGCGGGTATGTTGGTGTGTGGGTGTGTGGGGATGTGCGTATGTGGGTGTGTGCGTGTGTGGGTGTGTGTGTATGTGGGTGGGGGTGTGGGTATGTGTGTGTGTGGGTATGTGGATGTATGGGTATGTGGGGGGTGCGGGCATGTGGGTGGATGTGGGTATGTGGGTGGGTGTGTGCGGATGTGAGTGTGTGGGTTTATTCCAGTATCTGCAGGTGCGTGGGTGTAATAGGAGGCAGGCGTACAGTGTCGCGAATGAGCTGCTTGATATAATTATGGAGGAGTGTGTTATCCTTCAAATGGTTGATCTTTTGAGATTTATTTAGTGATTGTCTGTTTATTCTGCTCACAATGGTTAAGTACATGCACTTGTTTTCGCCGCTGTGTAGTAGTGATCATAATCCATATGGATTGATTTCTTTTTATTAATAATTTGTTGGGAGATGACCAGGATAGCTGAGGTTATAGTCACTGATGCTCAGATATCATGTATATTCTTACATACAAGTAACAATTTTTGTTTGTTTGTTGGAGTTTTACGTCCTGACAACATGTAATGTCATATCAGGACAGCTACCGACTTGTGACTGTACATTCATGGTGACTTTATAGTGCTGCACCACTGGGAAATAAGGCTACTGGCACCATAACATGATATCCCACTGAGTCACATTATCCTGACACTAAGCTAAACAGTCCTTGCCCTATCCTATTAATGCTGAGCGCCAGGCTAGGAAGCGACAAGTATCAATTTCATAAGTCATTGGTTTGACTCGATCGGGAACCAAACTCCTGATCTCCCGCATGTGAGGCCTGCGCTCTACCCATTCAGCCATCGCTCCCGGTCAGTGATGGAGGAGTGTGTTATACTGCAACTGGTTGATTTGTTGGGAGATGGCCAGGATAGCTGAGGGTGTAATCATTGATACTCAGATATCATGTATATTCTTACATACAAATAACAAGCTGTGTTTGTTTGTTGGAATTTTACGTCCTGACAACATGTAAGGTCATATCAGGACTGGTACCGACTTGTGACGGTCCACACTCATGGTGACTTTCTAATTCTAGTGCTGCCCCACTGGCAGACCAGGTTGCTGGCACCATGGCCCGATGTCTCACTCAGTCGCATTATCCTGATACTGAACTAACCAGTCCTTGCCTTATCCTTATAATGTCAAGTGACAGGCTGGGTGACGAAAAGTATAAATTTGGTAAGTCATGTGTTTGACTTGCCGGGGGAACTCCCAACCTACCGCACGGGAAGCCTGCGCCCTACCGATTCGGCCACTGCGTCCAAGTAACAAGAGTCATGTAGTTGGAGGAGCGATCCTCTGGCTGGTATCCCTAACGGCTCCTCCATTTAATGAAAAGAAAAGTAACGGACAATAAATCAGAATTTTGGCCGATTAGAGGAGACAGTTGGTGGGCGCACTGGGGGACGCAGCCACGCCCAGGCTGTAATTTGTCTAATTGGAGGCAGATGGAGGCAGATGGAGGCAGATGGGGGCAGATGGATAGGTGGGGCCCAGGCAGCTCATATGCCGGTAAGTGTTTTTTTCACAGATGGCACTGTACCAACCAGCCTGCGATAGTGGATTACTTATACTAGTTATAGCCACGTTTTTAGTTTAAATAATATAGGCATAACTAGTTATACAGCACAGTTTAACAGTCGGGTTATATTCCGAGCGAGGACTGAGTGATGTGGAGGGGAGAAGGGGGGGGGGGAGGGGAAGGGTACTAACGACAGCCACCACACCCTCTGACGGCAGGATGGGACAAGAGGGTGTGACGGTGGGAGCGATGGAGGCGACACCTAGTGACATAACGGCGAACTGACGAGGCTATGTTGGGTCTGTGTTGGGGCGAGGTGTGGGTGAAATTGGTGAGAGCGTTAGCTGGCTTCAAGGGGCGGGATGTTGAAGATGCTTCTGTCTGTCATTCAGGTGGACCTGTCTGTCATTCCGATGGAAGTGTCTGTCATTCAGGTGGAAGTGTCTGTCATTCAGGTGGAAGTGTCTGTCATTCAGGTGGAAGTGTCTGTTATCATTCAGGTGGAAATGTCTGTCATTCAGGTGGAAGCGTCTGTCATTCAGGTGGACATGTCTGTCATTCAGGTGGATGTGTCTCTCATTCAGGTGAAAGTGTCTCTCATTCAGGTGAAAGTGTCTGTAATTCAGGTGGAAGTGTCTGTCATTCAGGTGGAAGTGTCTGTCATTCCGGAGGAAGTGTCTGGTGTCATTCAAGTGGAAGTGTCTGTCATCCAGGTGGAAGTGTCTGTCATCCAGGTGGAAGTGTCTGTCATTAAAGTGGAAGGGCTTGTCATTGCGGTGGAAGTATCTGTCATTCCTGTGGAAGTGTATGTCATTCAGGTGGACATGTCTGTCATTCAGATGGAAATGTCTGTCATTACGGTGGAAGTGTCTGTCATTCAGGTGGAATTGTCTGTCATTCAAGTGGAAGGGTCTGTCATTCAAGTGGAAGGGTCTGTCATTCAGGTGGGAGGGGCTGTCATTCAGGTGGACTTGTCTGTCATTCAATTGGACATGTCTGTCATTCAGGTGGAAGAGTCTGTCATTCAGGTGCAAGCGTCCATCATTCAGGTGCAAGCATCTCTCATTCAGGTGCAAGTGTCTGTCATTCAGGTGCTCGTTGGGTGGGTATGGGTGATGAGTTAGTGCCTGCTCTGCCCGCTAGGTGATGGTGGCTGTCTGGGGTGACTGCTGGGTGGGTCGGGGTGATGGGTTAGTGCCTGAACTGCTCTAGGTGGTGTATCATGTCTGGGGTGCTCGCCAGGGTGGGTCGGGGTTAGTGCCTGAAAAGCCCGCTAGGTGGTGTTGGTGCTGCATTGCTGCTCACTCCAGCAATCTGTGTTCGCGTCAGGGCAGGAATCAATGAAAAGGGCGCGTTCGGATATTTAATGGCAAGTTAATGCCCCTCCCCATCCTCCAGAGACCCACCGACCACTCACCCACACCCACACCCACACACACACACCCACCCACACCCACACCCACCGTCCCCACACACACATACTCACACAATCTGGCCTCCACTCCCACCTCGTTACAGAGAGCTGTGAATCACGGCCAGTGTTAAGATCCTGGTACACCGGCGCTACCACCAACTGTGCTTTACCAGCGGCAGCAGCTGGACTGGTCGGGGACCAGTGTACCAGGTGGCTCATCTGTATGTGGTGAGGTCCTCCGTGGCGGGGCAATGGTATTAGTATTACATTTCAAATGAGCTGTAATCGCCAGTATACACTTATCGTTATCGCGAGTCACGTGCCCTGGATGGCCTTTCGCGGTTCTTTGTTTTTTGTTTTTTTTTGTGACAAGTTTTTTATTCTGCCCATAATGTATAGGCTCATGTGAGGGTGCTTGTTTTCAACGCTGGACAGCTGTGATACTGGATTGGTCTGGTCCCGCACTCAGGAGTCTTTACCTGATCTTTCTCGGGCCAACCATTAAAGGATTAAAGTTGACTTTTCGCACGGATGCATTTATTTCGGACAGAGCGTTTGAATACATGTAGAAATCAATCTTTTGTTAGGGAATGAGTATAATAGGCCTCAAGTTTGTATAAAAAAACATCTGCTTGTGTCAACAATTGGTTGCAATGTTAGCATTACATTTGATTTTGAAGGAACAATATGCTTCCCTCCCCCGCAGCCGCATTTTGGACTCGCTCTCGGGTCGATAGACGAGTCCACTGGCCCTCCACTCCATTTGGTTTAAAGTTGCAGAGTCCGATGCTTTTGAATTTTTGCTATTTTCTGAGATAAATATATTATACTAATCGTTATAATCTACTTTACTTTAGTTTGAAGTAACTTTAATTTTAAAAGGCTAAGTTTGGAGATATTTGACATCAACACATGCCAAAATAATGTTGGCAAGCACGCCAAAACTCTGACACCATAGACTTCAGTAGTAACCGTTTCTATTAATTGACTTATTATGCCCTGCTATGCAGCATACAAATGCTTAATAAGTGCACCAGTATCGAAGTTGAATATATAGAATCAAATCTAGATAAGTGTTTTGGTTTTGAAAATTTGATGTTTTCATCGGACTATGCAACTTTAAGTCAGCAGGCTTCTGCACCTTCTGTTTCTCGATATAAAAGCTCGCCTGCTCGCTCTCCCTTCACTTCTCGCCAAAGCCAGCAATGCGCACACCTCTCTCTCCTCCACTTTTTATTTAACTTTTTGCCTGTACTTGCTTTTTTGTGTTTCTCTTTTTCAAATCCTAGCGAATGTTGCATATTTGAAATCTGTAAGTCAATAATCTGGGTTAGGTTAGTATTTCAAATGATAGAAACTAATATAGTGAGGTTGGGTCTCCTGACTCTTATCTAACGTCAGAACCGCAGAAGGAAAGCAAGACACAAACCTAAGAGTGTCGGTACAAACACCAGATTGTAAATTGTAGGGGGAACAACCCCCATGTGTCCATGTGGGTCAAAGGCAAGATCTACCGTGCAATCGTGCTATCCACCCTACTATACGGAGCCGGGGCCTGGACAGTGTACAGACGACAGGTGAAAAAGCTGCATGCCTTCATGATGCGACATCTGCGTTCAATCATGAGCCTAACCTGGAAGGACAAAGTGACAAATAAGAAAATACTCGAACGGATCGGACTGCCCTCTATGGAAGATCTTCTGATCAAAAAGAATCTTCGGTGGACTGGACACCTCATGAGGATGTCATCAGACAGGCTACCAAAGCAGATCCTTTATTCTCAACTGTCTTCTGGTTGCAGAAAGAGAGGGCGCTCTCGTCTCCGGTTCAAGGATACCATCAAGAGAAACCTGAAGCTAAGAGACATGAAGACTGACTCATGGACATCACTCTCACAGCAGAGAGCTAAATGGAGAGCGGCAGTCAAGTAATGAAAGCAGTCTTTGTCGCATCGCGACGACAGCATGATGATGATGATGTAGTTTTTTATCCCAATGCTGAGAGGTCAAGAACTCATCATGAATTGACTGCCAAGACATGCCCTTGTCGCGTGCTCATAAATAGCTCATTCTCTGAAGTTGGGCACTAAATTGTGACATGGAAACCAAAAGTGTAAACCTTCCAAATAATAGCAATGGAAACCAAAAGAGCAAACCTCCCAAATAATATCACAAAAAAAAACCGTTCCAAATAATAGCAGAATCGATGTTCCATGAAGGTTTCCACATGTCAGAGTTGAAGAAAATATATTTAACTTTTTTATTTAGATCTTATTCAAATTTGGCAATATGTTAATATCACTCATGTAACATGAAAATCAAAGATACAGCTAGAAGATCATGTTAACGTAAACAACAAATTCAAACAAGATTTGATTGAGTACAGTTAAGAAAGCAAGGTTATGAATTTCAGGAAAACATTTGATAAAGTGGGTAACAAGCTTGGCTAAATTGTATGGTGCCAATATGTAATTTTTCACATTTTCAATTTTGCAGAAAATCATTTTTCTTTTTAAATTTTGTATTGAGGCTGTATTTATTCTGTCCATAGCATGTAAGCCTGGGTAACCAGGCTTGTTTTCAATGCTGGCCAGCTGTAGTGGTGGTGCTGTCTTACCAAACAGTAGCTGCTGATAAGTTATTTGATTGTCTGCATGTCAGTAGCAGATAGATAGTATGTTGGTACGTTTAGTAGGCTATGTTAGTTTTTTGGGGCCCTTTTGGCATTGTATTTTTGTTCTATTCTTATTACTATGTTAGTTGTTTTCTTAAGGTTCTATGTTAGTGTTTTGGGGTTTTCTTGGGAAGAGTTTTCCGCTTTTTTCTACTCAATTCTATACTAACCTATTTTATTTACATGTCCATAGGCTTGTACGTAATAGGTGGTTGAGTTATGTTTGTTTGAAATTTATTTGATTTATATTGTTGTTGGATATGTTATCTGGCTTTTATATTTCGGGTTATCCCGCCCTGGGCTGTCCAGTTGGTGGGCCGTGACATATCACCTGCCCCCTTGTGGTGCAATTCAGTTGGGGTTCCCAGTTTTTATTTTGCACAGATATTTTTTGTATGTTTTTAGGTCAGGGATTTGTCTTTCTTTCACCGTTTGCGCATTCCATGCCTTGGCGGCCATTTCCAGTGTGCTCCTTTCATGGGCTTTGATCTGGCTTCTGGTCTGTCTCAGTAGTGGTGCCTTGCTTGCTCTGGTGTCCCTTAGTGGTTGGGTTAGACGCTTAATGTCTTGGCTATATCCATATGCTAATGTTTTTAGGTGGATTATCCTTCTGTTTTCTAGTAGCTTTACTTTAGTTCTTTTGTGTAGGTCATAAGTGGGGTGTAGTTTGTCTACTTTCAGGCATATTTTCAGGGCCCTATTTTGTAGTATCTGCAATTTTTTAAGTAGCTCTTTTTTAGCACCCATGTAGATTACATCCCCATAGTCAAAGTAGGGGAGTACCATGCCTTTGAAGATTTTTATTGACATATCTTGTGTCATATAGTTTCTTAGTTTAGCAAATAGCCATAGTTTGTGATTTACTTTTTGTATGATTTTTGTTACACACAGATTGTAGTTTAGCTGGCTATCTAGTTCTAGGCCTAGGTATTTGTAGTGATTTACACTTTCCAGTGTTTGGTTTCCTAGTGTGCATTGTAGGTTTCTTCCTGTGATTGCTGTATGTGAGAAGAGTACTGTTTTAGATTTATTTGCATTGATGGTTATTTTATTGGATTCACACCAGCTGTCCAGCTTTAGCAGGAGGTTGTTCAGTTTGGTTGCTACCTCCTCTACTGTGCTTCCTTCTGCATATATGACAGTGTCATCCGCATATAGCTGGAGACATTCTGTCTCCAGCCATTTTTCTAGGTCATTTATGTATAGTATAAATAGTAGTGGTCCCAGGACTGATCCTTGGGGTACACCACAGGTGATAGTTTGTTGGTCTGAGAGTGTACCATTTACTACGAGTATGCTTTTGATATATTTTGTTGGATAGATTAAATAAATGTAGTATCGCCAAGATACTTCATACACAGAGGCTACAATAATTATTTGACTTGCGATCAATCAAAGAAAGAATTAATTATCACCAACATGACATGGAAACCAAATATGTGGTGCCCAGTTTTAGAGAATGACCCAAATACCCTGATACCCTGCCCTGATAAGGATGGTTGGTCACCTGACCACTTGTCATTTAGCATGTATTCTGATATAAATCGGTAACTGACCTCTGCACTGACCTCTCAGGCAAGTAACCACATAAACACGTAGGCGTGGGTAGTGTAGTGATATCGGGGAGCCTAGGTGGTTTAATGGTTAGCACACTGGCCCGGAGTGCAAAGAGATATGGATTCGATTCCCGCTCAGGTGCAATATTTCCCAGTTTCATCACCCCCACGCCACTGGTTGCCGTGACCATGATCCTGTAGAAGCTATGCGCTGTCTGGTTGTTGAACCTACCCTATGTATTTATGTGTTAGTGCATTGCCTGTATGTATGTAATTGTAAGGATTAAAAGACTTACAATTCCAGGGGGACGAGTGTAGTAGTCTACACTGACTTCTCAGGCAAGTGACCACATAGACAGGTAGGCGTGGGTAGTGTGGTGATATCATGGTGCCTAGGTGGTGTAATGGTTAGCACACTGGCCCAGAATGCAAAGAGATGTGGGTTCGAGTCCCACTCTAGGTGCAATATTTCCCATTTTCATCACCCCCACAACACTAGTTGCCGTGACCATGATCCTGTACAAGCTACGCGCAGTATGGTTGTTGAACCTACCCTGAGTATGTATGCGTTAGTGCATTGCCTGTATGTAATTGTAAGCATTAAAAGACTTACAATTCCAGGGGGATGAGTGTAGTAGTCTGCACTGACCTCTCAGGCAAGTAACCACATAGACAGGTAGGCGTGGGTAGTGTTGTGATATCAGGGAGCCGAGGTGGTGTCATGGTTAGCACACTGCCCAAAGTGCAAAGAGATGTGGGTTCGAGTCCCACTCTAGGCACAATATTTCCAATTTTCATCACCCCAATGATACTGGATGCCGTGACCATGAACCTGTACAAGTTATGCGCTGTATGGTTGTTGAACCTACAATGTGCCTGTATGTATGTGATTGTAAGGATTAAAAGACTTACAATTCCAGGGGGACGAGTGTAGTTGTCTGCACTGACCTCTCAGGTAAGTAACCACATAGAGAGGTAGGCGTGGGTAGTGTGGTGATATCAGGGACCCTAGGTGGTGTAATAGTTAGCACACTGGCCCGGAGTGCAAAGAGATGTGGGTTCGAGTCCCACTCTAGGCGCAATATTTCCCATTTTCATCACCCCCACGCCACTAAGACTCCCCTGTCTAGAGGACTGCAGTAGGAGAGCGGTGGGTGCAGCATTGAGGCGTCTTTGGCCTCAGTACAGAAGAATCGACTGGACATGGTATCCAAATCTGTAGGAGCGCTGGCTTCCCATGCGGAAGGTCGGGAATTTGAAACCCAGCCTAGTCAAACCAATTACAGTACAACCCCATTAAACCAAGCTCGGTTAAACCAAACGATCGGTTAATCCAAACTTTTGTCAGCGGCCCGGCAAAATACTACCATTTATCATATAAAAAAGTCAGTTAAACCAAAGTCGGTTAATCCAAATTATCGGTTAATCCAAACAAAATTGTCAGGCCCCAGGCCATTTCCGGTACCGTTAAACCAAACTTTCATGTGATTATAAGGTCATCTGAGACTTTTTTATATGATAAATGGTAGTGTTTTGCCGGGCTGCCAACAACAGTTTGGATTAACTGATCGTTTCGTTTAACCAAATGGATTATACTGTATATACATAAAAAACAATAATCAAAGTGTCCACATACATTGTATATTACATTCATAATGCACCCGCCTTTTTGCCAAAGCCAAGTCAAAGTCAAAGCCAAAGCTTGGTTAAACCAATGATCGGTTAATCCAAACTAATTTCTAGGGTCCCTTCAAATTTGGTTTAACTGGGTTTTAACATACATACAAAATTAATATTTGTCGCTAAATAGCCTGGCGCTCTGCATTCTGCATGATATGACAAGCACTGGTTAGCTGAGTGTCAGGATAATGTGACTGAGTGGGATATTGGCTCATATAACCTTAGCGGTGGAAAGACCCTGTTACATCTGTTATTACATTGCCATACAACAGACAGAATGGACAAGTGAGTGTTTTGGTAGCTTCTGGGATTCTACGCCCCTAGGTCAAACCCTGGCCAATTCAAACCAATGACTTATAAACTTATACTTGGTGCTACCTAGCCTGGCATTTGGCATTACAAGGATATGGCAAGGGGCAGTGGAATGAGAAAGACCGATGGTATGTGATTGAAATGTCTGCCTCTTAATCGACTAATGTACCCCCCCCCCCCCCAACAAAAAACCCCAACAAAACTACAACAAAAAACATATCTAGAATTATGTTGACAACGAGTACACTGGTATCTGGGCTCCCATTGGGGCAGCACTATAAAGTCACCATGAGTGCGCAGTGTCACAAGTCAATACCTGTCCTGATATGACTTTGGATGTTGCTCGGACATAAAACCCACCAACAAACAAACAAAAACACCAGCATGACAGATGACTTCTCCAGATTCTCAGCACCGATACCCCACCTGCCACACACCCCTTTACACTCACCACAATCCAACGACTTCAATTTACCCCAAATATCGCCCGGGATTCTGGTTGGATTCTGCAGATATAATCTCTCTCTTCCCCCCCCCCCCTCCGATTCTAGATAAAAGATTCACCCCGTCCATACATTATGCTAAATAAAAGATTCACCATGTACTTGTAGTACACGGCTGAATGACAACGTAGTGTAAATACGGGCGAAAATAGCTTTAGTATGGAACAGGAAGTAGAATGCCTGACACCAGTGTCAAATGGTTACTTATATCGGCACAGAGTTGTTGAAATAGGAGAGAATGCAAAAAGACAAGATGGCGGCCATAGAACGCCGTCGATTTCACTTTTAAAGTCTATTAAACTGCATGTTTTATTACATTTTTCAACTCAAAGGTAGCATGGAAATATAAAAACATATATAAAGAATAAATGTTGCTTCTTAAATATTGCTTCTTAATTATTCACTCAATTACTTTCCCCAGCATGTCGAAATTCTTCGCCAGCTTTTCTAATGGGTTGGTTTTCACCCGTGTACTGTCAGTACGGGGTGAATCTTTTATCTAACACTATGGGTGAACGTCAATGTAGTCATACGGGCAAAAATAGCGTTGGTATAGAACAGGAAGTACAATCTCTGGTTCCAGTATCAAATGGCTATTTATATCGGCACAGAGTTGGTGAAAAGAGAGAGAATGCAGAAAGACAAGACGGTGGTGATAAAACACCATCGATTTCACTTTTAAGGTACGTTAAAGTATATGTTTTATTATATTTTTTCGAATCAGAAGTACCGGGGAAATATGAAGATGTATGTGACAAATATATTTGGCTTCTTAAATTAAGAATTTGCTGAAATTATTCGTCAGCTTTTATATAAGGTTGTTTTTCACCCCTACTACAAGTGCGGGGTGATCTTTTATCTACCCCCATTCCCTATCATCGACTGTCAAGACAAAATATTGTGTAGTGTGTGTTGTCATCTACATGTAGTTGCTTATGCAGAACTACTGTTGTCTGGTGTTGCCAGACAGAGTTGGATTACCATAAAACATAGCATTGTTCGAAGGACACTGACGACGGACGCATGCGTCGCGAAAAAAAAACTTTGCTATATTCATTCATTCAATTCTTTATTTCAGACTCATGATTATAGTAGTTACATAATTTGGTCCATAGTAGGTAGATATAAAATTAATGTGAATAGAATATAAGTAATAGTATGAATACCTCCATACTAACCAATATCAAAATGTTGGTCTACATACAGTAGTTTGTACCAATGCCTCCATATGGCAGACGTAAATCTGAGATCACTCTCTTCTATTTTATATGTATGTATATGTATGGATATGTATGTGTAACGAAGGAGGCTGGAAGTCGAATGTGATGTTATACATAAGGGCGACATCATTTATTCTCAGTAAATCAGTAATGTATGACAATAGCATAACATGGTCTTGGATGAACAATCATCGTAATAGTATCTAGTCATAATCAATGCACTACACAATATGATACACCAGACATATTGGAATCATCACATCAAATGACATCTGGCTGGGCCACTGCCCTACCGTAATAAAAAAAAAAAAAAACAGAACGAAGGTGTTGCTCGGGGTGCGGCTGGCAGGCGAATGACCAGTCCAGTGCACCTTGGCCCAGTGGGGTGTGCGCAGACAGCAGCGCCGCACTTCCCCCTGGCATCGAACCCGGGAACCACCATTGTGGCAATTAGCAGAGAAGTAGTATAGCCGGAGCCCTTCTGGCTTACATCCGTATACAGAGGGTCTGTATACGCGCTGTAACGAAGGAGGCTGGAAGTCGAATGTGATGTTATACATAAGGGCGACATAATTTATTCTCAGTAAATCAGTAATGTATGACAATAGCATAACATGGTCTTGGATGAACAATCATCGTCAATAGTATCTAGTCATAATCAATGCACTATACAATATGATACACCAGACATATTGGAATCATCACATCAAATGACATCTGGCTGGGCCACTGCCAAGGGCCGAAGCGCCCGACCCAGCCCAAGAAGAAAAAAGAAGAGAGAAAAGAGGGAAAAAAAAACAGAAAAAAAAAACAAACAAAAAAACAAAAACAAAAACAACAAATCTATGTACAAAGATCAATCGAAGTTGCTACTTGCATGTCATTTAGAATACGGTCAGAAATAGGCAAGGTAATGTAGCGATACACACAATCGGACTTCCAATCACCTCGAGCCTTAATTTCTTCTGTCGAAGCACCCTGCATGTGCAGAAAAGTACAACCACCTCTCCTGAGCGAATGACAAGAGGAATCCAAAGGGTCGAGCCCTGACAATGCACACAAATATTTAATTGTCGATTGAAGAACCGAATAAGATAATGGTTTATAGCCCCCTAAAGGAGACGGGACTTGAAAAGCTGACGCGTTCCGCGACAGAGGCACCTGACTAAAATGCAACTTCGTCCAGTGGACGGCGCATAGGGCCGTATTTTTCAATGCAGAAATAGGAATAAGTAATTCACGCTCACTAAATTGGATGGTTTTTGAACGTCTAACAGATCCAATCATTCCCCAAGGGAAAAATTCAAAATCTGCCCTTCTGAGGGTCGAATCGGACTGTGTCAACTGACACTTACGCAACAGTCCTCTAAAGCCTGTTAAAATTGCAGCCCTAGTAGCAATATGACCATAGGAGTCAGACAAAAATTCAAACATTACTAATAAATTGGAAGGCAAAATAGGCTTAGCAGTTTTTACCTCACACCCGAGAATCCGCTTAATGCCTCCCAAGGTAGTCTTCACCGTGTGATTCTTATAGTCTATGGGCTCTGCATCCTCAGATCGCAAAAAAAAATTTAAAGCGGATAAGTAATTTGTAATAGAACTGTATTTCAAGCTATGCGATAGCCAAGCTATATATATCGCAACTTGACTGGAAGGACAAGGCAAAGGCGCCAACAACCCACAAAATTGGTCGATGAAAGTAAAATACTTCCTTATTTGCATAGAATGCGTAGCACGACTATTAGGCGCGTAATACTGCAACGCCATTTCTCTCGCCTCCTTCCGCAGCGAATCCAACTCTATAACACAATGTCGGTCAATTTAATGAAAAAGATGTGAACAACAAAGAAGATTCAATTTATCAGCCTTTGCTACCTTTTCTAACTGATGTGGAGTATCCCACCTACTAATACCATCGCAAACTATATTGTAATCAGTTTTTATATGAACTGCCGATATTTTAAAATTAAAACGAACAGAAATCCAAAATATCCCTTTTATGTAGTTCATTATGACTGGATTCTTTGCAACACCCTTCATCAGCGCTGAACGAACAGTATTGTTATCAGTTATAAATACAATATTACAATCTCTCCAGTTCATACACCAACGGTCTACGGCTGCAACTACGGCCCACATTTCTTTAATGTTTATATGAGCTTGCGCTAAGTCCTTAGGAGCTAAAACTCTATGGTGAGCAAGCTTCGGGATAGGTCGGTTATCATTAAAAAATCCTACACACCAATCTGAACCATGCAGCGCTCCATAACCTTGCTGAGACGCATCCGTATAAACAGAAAGACTATTAGTCCGGTTCAATAACATTTTTTGTTCCCCATTAAACTGATCTACGTAGTTTAACCACCAGCATATTTCTTCCCGAAAATCATTATTTAATCTATACCTATGATAGGGGAGTTTCAGAGCACGGACAGCTGCATGAATCCGAGCGGAAAATGAACGACCTCCTTTAACTACTACTGAACAGTGTGATAACCGACCACCTAATCGCTCAAGCTCTTTACGAGTAGCTTTCTTCCTATCAACAAAATCTTCCAAATGTAATTTCAGCTTCTGCACCTTATCCGCAGGTAACCTAACTTTCATAGCTACACTATCTATTATAATGCCAAGAAATCTAGCATTAGTAGCAGGATTAATTACTTTCGAAAAATTAATATAAAAACCAAGTTTTCTTAATATAGAAATTAATTCTAACTGTTTTTCAACACAGTCACTGTAAGTCCTACCTAACACCGCAAAGTCATCTAAATAATTAACAATCCGCTCATTACCATGTCTAACTGCACACCGGTAGACAAAATTAGACAATTTAGTGAAAATGTATGGACTAGAAGAAAGACCCATAGAAAGTCTATTATCAAGAAAATATTTCTGTCTACCATCAATTTCCCATATTAAACCCGGCCTACACCGATCTGAAGGGTGAATGCTCACCGCACGATATGCGTCCTGTATGTCAATTACGGCTATATAGTCTTCATGTATAAGTAAATCCAATAAAGTATCTACACTTTTGTACCGGAATTTACAGCACGTCTCAGACACAAAATTATTAACCGATTTACCATAAGGCTTACTACAGTCTATTATCACCCTAAACCCAGAACTACCTGGCTTGGGTACACAAAACATGTTATGTGAGCAAGTAGGCAAAATACTAGAGGCTGAAATGTAACCTTTGTCAACTTCCGCTTTCAATGTATTCCCTATGAATAAATTATGCGCACTGTTATCCTTGCTTGTGTAAGTGCAAGTATAGGAATTATTAAACTGTTGGTCAATAATTTTAATCCCAAAAACGGCTCCATGTAGGATAAACTCCCAGTCAGGGTCGGTGCTTCCTTGGAAAAAAGATTCCACAAACAACCGACAAGGCTTTATCTAAGCTGCAACACCAGCAATCTTATGCGCACAACTACAACAACCTTGAAAACAGCTATAACTCACAACAAAAGTACGTTTAACCGACATCCCAGCATGTTTATCATAAACAGTGACTATATAGCTATTACCTGTACTAGACACATCCAACCAATCGACACTAATTGGCTCCCAAGCTGGTAGCCAAACCTGCTCATTATTGGCATAACTACCAGGTAAGGTGCCATGCACCAGTGTCACATGTTCGGTTAAATTTAGCAGAGTTGGAGAAGCACACCCTTCACCTTTCCTACTTATCGCCTCATTAAAACAGTAATTGCCACCAGCTGTAGCCTTGCTGAGAGGATTTAAATGATTTGAATTAGTTTTAATATCATTACGGCAATTATTTATTTCTCTCAAATTAAACCTATTTTTTCAATCCCTACGGCACTTTCAGCGCTTATGGCTACGGCTACCGCACCGCGAGCACCAATGACCGTAGTCACACGTCATACTGTCCCTTGAACAACCTTGGTCCCCATTATGTGCAAAACACAGCTTTTTCCCCTCTCGCGTAAACAGACGATTTGACGCGTTAGTTGTACTAGCCGCGGCTACACCAGACCGTTTACCGTCCCTAACGTTTTCATAAGCGTAATGCCGTAGCGACAAGTCGCTATTTCCTACCATAAATGCCTGAAAACCTTGCCGTTGCGCTAATTTTCGCACCCCTGTATCATACGCAATGTGGGCAGTGTTATTGAAACTATTATGCTTCGACTTAGAGCTCAGGTAACTTATGTGGTTTAGAATAGCATGACAAGCTTTTAAGTCCTCATACGCACCGCTGTCTTGAAACCAAGCACAAGTAGCTTCAATTAGTTCATGGGGGTTTAACTTTTTTACTTGTTTTCTATCAACCGTATGGTGCTTGAGGGTCCACTTACGCTGACGTTTCCTCTCCGAACTAGGTGTTCGACTCCCAGAGCTGGACGACGACGAACGTCTACGCCGGTGCCGGTGTGCGTGCCCAGACTTGGTACGCCCCCTCTCTTCCGATACGTCCAATGCCCGCAGCTCCTCTTCCACGAGTTTACGCTGTTTTCTCAAGGCCACCACTCGCCGCTTCCGCTCCAACTCGTCTACTTCTGTCTTTAACGCCGCTTCTTCCGCGGACAAATTGTCGTCTCCCGACACACTAGTCGCACCACGCACCTCTGCCTTAACTTCTGTAGCCATTCTTTGTTTTGCTTCTATCAATGTATGTGCCCTCGTTGCATGCTTCGTACTTGCTGCTAAACACCTCGGACACAGCTCGTTTACGGGCAACGTGTGTTTCTGGCCACAAGGACCACAGTAATCAGACATATGCTCCTATGACTGGGAACGCCCCCCCATATCAAGCAAACAGAACGAAGGTGTTGCTCGGGGTGCGGCTGGCAGGCGAATGACCAGTCCAGTGCACCTTGGCCCAGTGGGGCGTGCGCAGACAGCAGCGCCGCACTTCCCCCTGGCATCGAACCCGGGAACCACCATTGTGGCAATTAGCAGAGAAGTAGTCTAGCCGGAGAAGCCTTCGCTTACATTCCCCCCCGTATACAGAGGGTCTGTATACGCGCTA